>JBBPDA010000039.1:11030448-11042243 GCA_037974385.1 Arnoldichthys spilopterus
TGCATGCGTTTGCATGCGTGTGTGTGTGTGTGTGTGTGTGTGCCTGTTTGTGCAATATTGGCAAATGTATTTGTGGGTAAGAGGGAATGGTTATGTTCAGGTGCCAAGACTTCCTCTCTGGCAGATGGTCGGGTGATGGCTCTTTCCTTCCCAAGCATCATGGGCAAGCAAGCTGTCTTTCTTTTATCTAAGAGAGGCATGGAGACAGAGAGAGCCTATCAGGACCACTCAAAACATTGATTTCACAGACTGAAATAAGAATATGTTGTAATCTGTGTTCACTCACCCTCTAATAAACTGCCTCTAGATGAGCAATATTGGCTATTTTAATGCCTCATTTCTCAAGAAGCTTTTGCTATAAAATGGGCAGATGATAAACACACAGGATCATTAAATTGAAAAAGACTCTAGGTTTAGATTAACCCATTGAATCCTAGTCCTAATAATTCAGTTTTTACGATTGACACTAGTTAGTTAGATGGGTAGTTGGGTATTATACATTTTTGACTGGTAGTGTATATGATGGGTGTTTCCAATAAAATGAGTAAGTATAAGGTATATTTACTAAAAAAAATCTTGAATACACATTGTCCTAAAAAATCATTTATTGAGTAACTTTTGAGTCCTGCATTGACCAGAGCAAACAAAAAATCAGTTAGTACCAATCCAATGCTTGCAGGGGTTATGCTCCTTTATTGTCCAGTTTGCACACCAGAAACAGCTCATTAGATAGTAAATGATATTTCAGGACAACAGGTAAAAGGTATTAGCAGCCATACGGCAAGCAGGAACACAAGGTGAGTTAGAGTCAATCCAAATTTATTTGAAAAAGCTCAATGACAAATACTGGATTAAACCTCTACACAATAGTAAAATGTTATTGAGCAAATGCCATATTGGTATCAGTATCAGAAATGTTGGCTCAATACGGAAGGGAAAACATTACGAATCTAATACTATTCGATCTAATACTTGTGAAATAGCACAAACCCACATTGTGAAATCTGTAATTTCGGTGGGACTGTACAAAAACTCTGAAACTAACATCTTACATAGTCATGAGGGTGAGGAACTGAAGCGTGGGTCCAAATATGAGGAGTTAACTGTGGGTCACATCTGCTGACATCCACTCTATCTCACAGGTTCCCCCAAGCGGAGGCCGTTCCAGAGGCAGCGAGCTGCCAGCGAGAGCATGGATGAAGAGGAACACGGTGCCCACCACATTGACCTTATCCAGTACATCGCACGCACCAAGGACATGGCCTACTGCCCGAGCAGGCCAGCTCCACGCCTCCTTTCCCCCCCATCCACACCCCCACCGTCCCTCGGCAGGTATCTTTAATTCCCTCCCCCATCTGTCCGCCGCAGCAACCATCCACCTCTCCTGCAACCACGCAAACGAGCCATTCCATGCTGGAGTGATGGTGCAGAGTCTTAGCAGGGCAGTGTGACTTTATTAGTGCTTGTGAAGTTCATGGGAGATGGGTGAATACCGCCTGGGCACATTGAAAGCTGGTACCTGCTTTGGGTCTGCCTTTTTCTCAAGTACCTTGTGTATCAACGAGGTGTGTCAATATTTGCTTAGTCCATGTCAGTTTCATGGGTTGCATTGCTGCTCTTACATTTACATGTACCAAGGCTCATGGCTGTGCAGTAATTCTGGCATAATACAGTACACCATCTGTGCTTTAGCAGGAACATCTGCTTGAATTTCTTCTTGCCTGTCTGAAAGCTGTCAATAAAAAAAATGTGTATGAAAAATAGACCAACTAATGTGTAAAAGAATGTCTGAATAAGCTGTATTTTTGTGCTCCCATCACATCATGTGTGTGAAGTGTGTTGTCATTTCTGATGGGCATGTATGTTCCTCTGCAGGTTAGAGGTGGAGGTGATGGTGGAGCCCAGCTGCAGCAGAGCAATGGGGCCTGGGGTGATTGGCCTGGGTGCTGAGCCCCAAGAAGAAGTTTCTGGAGTGGGCTATCGTCGGGAGAGCACAGATACCCAGACCCTCTATCGTGACATCTGGACCCTGCGTGCTTCTCTGGAGCAGTATGTCTCTTCTGACCAGAGCAGCAACAATGACAAAGACTCAGTGCACAGTGATGCAGACAGCGTGTGTTCTCTTAGGCTTAGGACGGAGAAAGGTGGGCTGCCCAGATACCCCTCGGAGGACACTGGGGATGGGATGGAGGGGAAAAAAGAGTTGCCGGAGGACAAGAGTCTGAAAAAACGTGGGAAACAGGATAGTGCGGATTCAGAGAAAGGGAGTGATGGAGAATCGGGGACGCGGAAGCTTCTTCAAATGGATAGCGGCTATGCATCTATAGAAGCCCCTTCCCGTGGCCCTGACGAGGTACGACTTTTCCGGAGCAGCAGCGACAGCAAAGATGGGTCAGCTGTAGAGCGCCGACACTTCTTCACCAGTTCAGGACACAGGGGAACTGTGTGTGAAAGCTTTGAGACAGATATTTTCGATGAAGAGCTGGAAGAGGAACCTGCAGGAGCCAGTGGAGGTAGCGATGGCTTGAAAGAACTGGATGAGGGTATCATGGCGTGGTCACCATATGGCCAGATGTTTACTCAGTCGGACACAACTCAGCCACATGCCCCTGCCCTGTCCCGCCGGGACTATAGTATAGACGAGAAAACGGATGCGCTCTTCCATGAGTTCCTGCGACATGATCCCCAGTTTGACCAGCAGGAGTCACCAGTACGTTCAAAGCACCGTTCCCGCGTGCACCTGCGCAAGCAGTGGCAGCGTTCAAAGCAGTACAGCGACCCAGGTCAGCGCTTCCACTCGTCCTTTGACCGGTACCGCACTCCGCTTCGCCGTGGCGAGACAGTCAACTACCCGTTGGAGAGTAGCTACCCCAGCACACTCCCCCGTATTGTCAGTGCCCCAGATGAGGAGGGCAGCGAGGGGCCAGTCAGCCTTCCTGAGACATCTAAGGTGGATCAGAGCACAGGAGCTGGCAGTGAAGATGCTGCAGCTTTGATGGGCGACCACAGGAGGGTCTCTCCCAGCACTGACACAGGTGAAGACTCCAAGGACAAGGAGGGAATTGCATCCTCTGTGCCTCCTCCCACCACTGAAAGCACTGTCAGGGCACCAGAGGCCCCAGCAGAGGAGTCTGGGCATACAGGCTTGCACCTTGAACTAGGCGATGACCGTTCGCCCCCACAGCTTTCTGAAACAGGGTATGGCCCCCAGACCATCACAGCTGAACTGAGTGATAAGCTGGCCACGAACCTTGAAGAGCGTCTGTACTCTGGCCTGCGCAGAACCAGGGAACAGCTGGAGTGTGTGCTGACAGCCACACATGCCTCACCCGACCACAGCCCAGTGTAGCATGCGGCTCCACTCATCCCCATCAACTCTATGCTCACATCTACAGGGCTTCAGTGTCCAAAAGTTTGATGGAGATTTCTCTTAAGCCCAGAGCACACTGGCACAACAGCCTTCAATAAAACCAACAAAGACAAAAGTTGGATTAGTGTGCCATAACATTGTGTGATTGGTTGGAGGCTCTAGAATGTTCTGCCTTCATTTATAATGATTCACTCAGTTTGTAATTTCAGATACTGGAGTAGTATAAAGCTGACTGCTAACGTTAGAATGTTATTGTTGGAAAATGTTGGGTCAGTGTGCTATGGCTGTTAGATGCTAGATGCTAGACCGAGACCAGGCTTCATTGTCATTCTAAGGGTACACTCTCAACAATAAGAGTTCCAGGAAGGGTTCTTTGCACTTGATGCCATAGAAGAATACATTTTGACTCCCAGAAGACCCTTCAATGAATGGTTCTTCAATTTTTATAAATGAAGTGTCAGTGGGAAAAATATATCAAGGTTTAAAAAACTCCACGTAATGTGGTGAAGCAGTAGCCACCACCCAGTATCAGTCTGATCTAGCAATCAACAACAAGAAGTTAGTAACAGGCTGTGGTTGGAACTAGATTTCACAGGAAGAACCAGGGTTTTTTGACAACTAATGTAAATGAAGACTCCTTGAATTGGTAAAGTTCTTTACATTGTTTGTATACTTTCTACACTCACACATCTCATTTACAAGTAGTTCTATAGGGAACCCAACATCTCTTAAATGGCACTGATCATAGAACCTTTTGTGGAACCTTTTTAAGAGTGTGGAATCAAGACAGACAGCCACAGAAACCAGGTCTAAGATTGATGTTTAAGGGAAATTCCATCTTACTTCATCTCCAAGGTTGAGAGAGTGGAGATTAGGACCCTTACCTCACATCTAACATGACATTTTTGAATGGTATTTTTATTTGTTTGTTATTGCTTTATTCAGGCTCCATTTAGCTACGTGTTGAGCTCAAAAGCCAATATATTCTCTGCACTAGGTAATCCACTGTGAAATTGGGTGCTACTAGACTTCCGATTATTATATGTTGTCTGCATTGATTTGCCATATTCCTATGTACTATCCCGATTTAACCGCTTCCTCTTTTGGACAAAAAACTCATAACTCTTAATTATGTGATCTCTTGACTAGAATTACATTTTTATCATTTATTACAGGCTACGCATTCACTTAAATGCTTGCAAATGTGTTTTTTTATTATGGCAATGCTTGTTTTTTATCGATAGCATTTCATCCATGTAGCTAGAGCCAGGGCTTTGTGTCTAGTTTTATGAAAGCCAGTCTATGGTACGATGAGCACAAATGATTTAAGTGGAGATCACACATCAACGGGTAGCAATGACTACAAGGTACACAGCATATGGTCGAGGGCCGAGCTAAGGTTATTTATTATACAAGATTCCCTTGATGTCCTAAAAGTGCTACGGATTTCATTCCTCGACCAGTGCTCTTCTGCCCAAGCCCTTCTAGCTCAGATACATATTCAGTGAGTCTGGCTGTGAAATAATGTAACTTCAGATTATTTAACATGACAAAATGAGGTATGTATGTTGCACTATGATTATCCATGTGTGACCTCCGCTGAGTATGCACCTTCATCAAAGCTCTAGAAACCACAGTATTCTTCATTAAGTGTCCTTGTCATTTAACTGTGTTGTGGTTGCTATTTTTGAATTATTCTTTCAATATTTAATATTAATGTATGTGTGTGTTTTTATGTTTACTGTCTGAAGATTGGAAATTGAGCTAGAGTTTAAGGTTTTAGACTGTTTGGTGCCAAAAAGTTAGGTCAGGTAAGCTAATAAACACAATCAAACAGTTTGAGGAAAAAGGAAAAAATATGAAAAAAAATGTTTGTGGGTAATAGGTTCATTTCCTAGTCAGTGTACACAAAGATTAGCCTCTGTCAGGGTTTGAATGAGGCCTACGCTGTCTCCAGAGTCATTCGTGCTTTATTAGATTTGATGAGGGAGGCATGTTGCTTCCTGCATGCTTGTCACAGAACAACCACTATGTGTTCATTAGCATTTTATTTTGTATGTGAACACAACAAAAGAGTATCCCCAGAGGCCTACAACTGCACATCCGGCCTCTGGAAAAACAATGACAAAGGAGTCGTTTGTGATGAAGCCAATGTACACGCATAAGCCCATGCGAGTGGACGTTACTACGAATGCAACCATTCAAGTTGATAGCAATTATCCAATAAAGCAGATTGAACATAGGAATTCCTATTCAAGGATTCATGGGGAGAGCAGATGTGATTAGCAACTGCTGTTGGTAAAAGCCTTTTGTAGATCTGTGTACCAGAATGTGAGCCAGCTTCTTTGATGACGTTCTCAATTAGAGCAGAATTCAGCTTCATTTTGTTCTTTCCAGATGTTTGGAACTCACAGGAGAGAGAAAAGAGAGATGGAAGCCATGGGGATGTGTAGCTGAGAAAGGTTAGGACTTACTAAGAAACACATGGGGTAACACAGGTGTTGTCTTAATGTTGTAATAGTTCTAAAGGGAAATGTAGAGGATAGAGTGTTTTAAAGGGGTATTCTGGCCTAAAACATATTAAGATGATTTTTATGTTATGCAATATTCTTTAGCATAGCATTGCATGGCTTAGCGTTACTGGTTTAATGAAATTCCTGATTTCATATGCTTTTTTGTACATCAGTGCTCTCTTACTACACTACCCAGCATGCATTGTGCAAATATGTAATCCAATCATTGGAACCCACCCTTTCTTTTTGCAATAGCCAGCTATTGGGTTTGGAATAAAAAACAAGAGGTCTGTGTCCTCATGTATCCTCCCACCTTTAAGATCCATCATCATTTTGGAGTCTTTAAACAGGAAAAAAACTCTCGCAGGCAGACATTCTCAGAACAGATGATACTATGGTAACATTTTTCCTTTTGGCCAGAGTGCCCCTGTAGTCTTCCTCAGCTGAAGATAGCGGTTGGCATTGATACAATAAGAGGTCCAGCTCCCAAAACATTTTTCTAAAACGTCTTTTACCTTTAAAATTATACCTGTGCACCCATGTGTACCGCTGTATATCTTTGCACCACATTGTTACTGAATTCACTGGGTTCCCTTTTATGACAGGACAAATCTTGCACATGTTTGCTGTTTGCTGAACTCCACAACCTGTCAATAGCAACCAATAGAGACCAGGTACATTTGTACAGAGAGCAATTATGGAATGTGTACAAGCACACTAGTGTACAATTACAGGCTGTAGGACAGTCTATGTCTTTTCATTAGGTATAGACTCAAATGGAGATACTTGAGTGATCTGTTTAGTGCGCTATAAAGTAGCCTGTCTGATGCACTGATGAATTACTGTGCATAGTTTTGCATGAGATGACTCTGTTTTAGTAAAGATATCTGTTTTCTCAGACCAGAGGTTCAGTACCAAATTAGAAACTATGTATTGGATGCATATTTGTTCAAAGCATAAAATAAATAGAAGTCAGAATGATATTCGTACTGACATAGTTTTTACGTATTTTATGGAGTCTATTTATTTGAGGGGTATGCCTTGCTGACTGATGATATTTTTTGCTAAGATTATATCCATGGCAGAAAAAATATATTTCTTTTGCTAGTATATTTCCAATGAAGAAAAAATCTTTTGCTAGCTATATTTCCATGGAGAAAAAAAGATATTTCTGTATAATTGCTTGATATTTAAATAATCGCTAAATTTTTTGGGGAGAAAAATGGTAGAAAGGTCAAATAAGGTTTTCAGAACAATCTCCAATTTTTGTTTACCTCGATCTGTTTACTCTGGATCTTCTAAGCCTTGAGGGACCAACCAATGTAAATGTTTATTTTGGGTTTGTTTTCCAACTAGCCAATAAAGAATGATGCATTATATCTGCGTGACTTTTTTTTAATCTTGGGGAACAAAAAGCCACCATGTTTAAAGGGTATACATTAAATATCACCATATATCACCTATTGGTTACACTACAGTATTAATTTAACATAAAATTCACTGTACTTAACATTGTGCTAATTCTCTTCCTTGTAGCAGTATAACTATAGCATATCACACTCTTTCCCCATCTCTGCAGGTGCCAAAGCCCTCCTGGGAACATCAAATATTCATATCAGCCTGGCTAATAAATTAGGAATGGCTGTGCAGTAATTATGATTCTAAATCAATAGCAACCTGGGGTAACCAGGAAGAGAGGGCCTTTTACTTCCATAGCCATGACCATCAATCAGCCCTCTGAGAACACAAACAACCAATACCATCACCTGTTTCTGTCACATACTTACTTTCCATTCATAGGTGAAAGTGAATCAGTATGTAGGAATAGAACAGAGGCCCATATCCCACATTTTTCCTAGGTCCAATTATGAAATTTGAGTGGGTTTCTATTCCAAAAACAGTCAGTACATTTTTACACAACCATTTTTCAATTTCTCTTTATGCCTTAGAATTTAAAAGGTTTTATTGCACCTTTAAAACTAATATATGTAAATTAAATCTGTTCTGATTGGCTGCCTTATATAACTGGCAGTCTGAAGTGCAGTAGTATGAATAAATGAATATATTCAAATGCATAATTTTTTGTGACATAAAAAAAATTATTTATAAAAATAAAGATTTTTTGTAGCTTTGGTTGTAACTGGGGATTTAAAAAAAATGTACAGAAGTACAAGAAAATAGCAATATAATAAAGTTGTAAAGATAAATATAATACAATAATAAAGATATTTGTAACGTTGCTATCGAGTTCATCTCTAATCTGTGGCGTCAAAGTGTGAAGTGAAGCTCTCAGACATGTTTCTGTCAGCCATAGGATGAAACACCAGTAAGAATAAGAGATCAATGGAGGGTGGCAGGGTCTGAGGAAGGGATGTAGAATATGTGTTTGAGGAAAGAAGAGAAGATCAAGGCTACGTATACTTTCTCCACAAATCCGCTTAGGCTTGACCTATCTGGTCCAGTCATTCTCAAGCATAGCCTTTGTCTGCGGTGGTTCATTGTGAACCAGCCAATTTGCAATTCAGTCCATTAAATGCGGCTGGTTTTCAGGAACACGAATGAAAAAAAGGTGGCATTGCATTTTAATTAGAATGTGCTGTTGGGAATACAAATGCATTGGGGAGTTAAAAGGCCTTTGGAGAAACAAGATCAAAGAGAGGAAAAGCTACAGAGATAGCAGCAGTCCTGCACTGTTGGCACTTGTTAAGATGACTCTGCTGTGTGAAGCACACTAGCTGGCTGTAGACTCCGCTCCAGGCTACATTTGCACCATGCGTTTTTCCGCAGCATAGTGGCAGCACATATGCTAGCTGTGGGCATTTCTTCTTGTGCCAGTCTCACTGTATAAAGCACTTTTTAGTACTAATGCTGAGGTTTAGCAAGAGGAAATTCACACCATACAAGACAATTTGTTATTTCAATAAATAAGGTAGGCTTTGGTCATTTGGGACAATGTTTTGGTAATATAGGACACATAATTTGTAGACCCTGAAACACAAAACAAATATTATATTTTGTTTAATTAGCAAAAACAAATAAGAGCATCCCCAGTGTCTGTAAATGCCTGAATCTCTCTAACCCCCCACATTTCTATACATTTTCACTGTGTGACTTGTAGACTTTGGCAGTAAAACATTGCTTTTATGAACTTTGCCATTGATGTAGTGCTGTTTGTATGAAATATTGCCCCTATCCTGTCTTTAAGATTTAAGTTACCAAAAATAATTTTTTACATCACTGTTTTTTTTGGCTAAGTTTCCCAACATTTGGAATGGGGAATAGATGGTACATTTTAACAACTTTAATCATGTTTATATACTATCCATACATTTTCTAAATCGTTTCCGGGTCACGGGGAAGCTGGAGCCAATCCCAGCCAACTGCAGGCCTAAGGCAGGGTTCACCCAGGACAGGGGGCCAACTCATCGCAGGGTGACACATAGACAGACAACTATTCACCCACACATTCACACCTACAGGCAATTTAGAACATCCAATCAACCTACAGAAAACCGGAGAACCTGGAGAAAACCCATGCAAACAGCTTGCAAACTCCACACAGAAAGGCACCCGTGGCTGACCCGGGGATCTAACCCAGGACCTTCTCGCTGTGAGGCGACAGTGCTTACCACTACACCACCGTGCATATCTGCACTTTAATTATATTTAAAATGAAATTAAATAAAAAACACTAAGATCTTTTTTTAGCTCAGATTTTTCAGTATATCTCAGTTTGTGACCAGTCAGTTTTTTTCTTCATTTGGTGGTAGTGGTTTTTGATGTCAGAATGTACAGTAAGAACACTGAAGTGGCATCATATATTACAGCTTTTGACATGGCAATGAGGCGAACAGAGGCTATGAAGTCCATACAGTGATAGTTTGTGAACATGAAAGACTTTTCTGTATTTCTGCATAAATATGATCTAAAACATCTTGCATTGTTGCACAATTCCTAAAAGCAGAAAAAGAAAACTTAATTAAACAAACACAAAAAAATATATCTTTTCATTAATTTGTTGTAGAAAATGATCCAGTATTACATATCTGCAAGTGAAAAAATATGTGAACCTCTAAATTTAGCAATTAATCTGAAGGTGAAATGTTGTAAGGTGTTTTCTGTCATCATGTCACACATGTTTATGTCAGTGTATAATGACATGAACAAAGGAGATTTCTGAGAAACTGAAACTGAGAAACTCAGAAAAAGAGTTGTTGATGCTTATCTGTCTGGAAAAGGTTACAAAACATTTCTAAAGAGTTTGGACTTCACAAATCCAAAGTCACAAAGGAAAGAGGTAATCTTTAAATATCTAGAGGCCTCTCTTACATTGACTAATGTTAATAGCAATGACTTCAGCATCAGTAGACCACTAAAAAAGTACATTTCTGCTTATCTACAGTTTGCTAAGGGCCACATGGACAAGTCATAAAACTATCTGAAAAAATGTACCTGAAGCAATCTGTCAATCTACATAATTTTGCCACTTACTGGTTTATAATATTGAATCATATTCCTTTATAAAATAGATAACCATGGCATAGAAGAATTATAGTACTTGATTATCTTATTACCTACCTACCTAATTAACATATCAATGCTCTGCCTACAAATGTGTTCTATCGCAACAACTGTGGACAGGCTTTACAAGAGGCAAAATATGCTGCAACATGGCAGTGGTTAGTAGGGAAAACTGCAAAACTGGGAATAAAGCAAATGATTATCTCCTCAAATTTAAAGCAACTGCACTTGACAGTGTTCCTTACAACAACCAAAGATACAGCAGTTCATGGCCATTGATGTGTTTAGGGATTGCATCTCCTAACATTTATAAAAATATCTTCAGGCTTTGCTTTATGTGTTTCCTTGGCAACAAATAAATGTAAAGAAATCAGATTCCTGGCCACATTAATATCCACTGAATACTGGTTTTCTGGTAAGTTGTAAGGATTACTGTCAAGTCCAACTGCCATTGAGCAACACATTTTTTGTTTCACAGTATCCCCTACTAAAAGCATTTCCAGCAATCCATTTGCTTCCCTTTTCTTAATGTTGTGGAAGTCTGTAAAAAGATAACTTGGAATCCCTGTTGAATCTGTACGGTCAATCACACAACAGCTGTTTCCCCTTTTAGAGGTGTTTTTATGGCATCTAAGCTGAATGATACGGCTGCCACTGAGTAATAGTGTTTCTGACATTCAGCACCTACTTTGACATCACATGCATACCCTCAATTGTGAAATAAAACTTCTGAGCTACAATTTTCCAAAGCTTGCCCACCCTTAGCACAGTAGAACACATTTGTGGGCAGAGCTTTTTCTTGTACAAAGTGTAGTGAAGTGAAAGTGACTATATGATGACATCATCTGAGTGCTTCAATGGGCTGCAAGCAGTCTGGGATTTCGAGGGGCTGTGCTTGCTCATCCTAGTGTTCCCTGTAAGGACTAAGGGAAAAATCTGGCTTAGTTCAGCTGGTCTAAGCTCAGCCCCCGAGGGCAACACTCATTCTAACACAGTGAGTGGGAGACGGTGATGTCAGAAATATGACTGCTTTATAAAACCTGCTATACTGGATGATACATCTGGCAAAGGTGCTTAGTGAGTCACTGGAAACACAAAAAGTCTTCACATATAGCACCCTCCCCCCATCAACCCTCCTTGGCAAAGAGGCTTCTCGCTATTCAGCTGAAGATTAGTGCCATCCCGTCTCTCATTCCTCCCTCTTCCTCCTCCTCCTTTCTGTCCCTATCAACATCCCTACACGATAGCCTTTTTAACAAATCCGAGAGGCACAGAGAGTGCGTGGGAGACTCCAGTGACTCAGAGAGGATTCTGCACACACACACACACACACACACACACACACACACACACACACACACACACACACACACACACACACAGAGACACAC
>JBBPDA010000039.1:11059366-11082502 GCA_037974385.1 Arnoldichthys spilopterus
TGGGTTAAATGCAGAGGTCACATTTCATTGTGGTGCTTGAGTGTGTTCACAATGACAAAGAGTCACTTTCACTTATTGCTTACTAAACCCTTGCTTTTCTCTTAAGATACCTTTCTCTAGGTGACCTTTAGCTTTAGTGAAATTCCTCAAATAACTGATGTTTTTTAATCAGATTTTTCAGATATATTTATAAAGTCGTCAGTTTTAAGCTACTTATTATTTCTTATTGTCATTAGGTGTACACAGCTCAAATGAATAAAGCTCTTTAGACGTAAACTCATCACTGATACGTGGTACTGCCGTGGAGCACAGTGCTTATATCAGCATGGAAGCATGTGGTGGGCAGATTAATGTTTGATTGTTATTTCTCTCTCACACTGATAAGAAACTTTTACCTGCATCAATGGACAAAAGGAAAGTTGAGAACATTAAAATGCAGTGCAGGTTTATAGCACATTATCCAACAAGCACCAAGGGCCACTTCCCTGAAGAGAAAGGGTTGAATCCTCTGGGAGTTGTAAAAGAGAAACCAACTTCATCATACAGTGATCAGGAAGTTTTTGAATAAGATGGAAAGACCATGGTGAGACTCAGGGGTGTGGAGCAGCTTGGTCTCCTGGGATTCAGCTTCATGGGTTTGGCTTTGCTTTTTTAATTAGGTGATTTGTTGCATCAAATGTGTCGAGAACATTTGAGAAGCAAGGTGGCTACAGGTCAAGGTTAGGATGCACAGGTGTAGATGGAAATTGAATCATCTTAAACACTGCAAACACTTACTTCATTTATTGAAATGCTTTTGTTATTTGTTACCAATGCAGCTGCTACCAGTGTTTGAAGTTCCAGAGAAATTTGAAGCTAAAACATTCCTCAAAATAATCTGAAGGTTCCTCTTGAATCTTGAATCTTCTCCAGACACTCCCAAGGAGGTATAACCAAATATACTCTACCAGACTTTTGATAGAGCATATATTAGCACTTCATTCAGTAAAGGAAACTCAAGAGCACACCTTTGATGCGACATTAATGTTTATTTCACCTCTTGTTCCAGTTGAATGGCAGCTGGCTCAGAGACAAAGGGATTGTTCTCATGTGGGTAATTGTATTGCCTCTTCTGTTGCATTGAAGGTCAAGCTGAAGCAGACCACGAATTAGACTGGATGTTCTGTTGTGATTCCATGAATGAATGACAATGGGTTACCTTGTTAGATGACACAGTTCATTTGATTTGTATTGCCACTTAAACTGAAAACACGCTATTTTGGCACCTCAACACTTTTAAAAATAAAGGTGCAAGAAAGAATGCTTTCCATGATGTGATAATAGGTCTACTGTTTGTTCCCTAAATATCCATTCAGTAGATGGATTGTTTTGTTAATGAGATGTGTGAGTGTGAAAAAAAACCTTTAAAGAATTGAAAATTTACCCTCAGAATGTAAATAATCTCTTGAAAATATAAATCTCTCAGGAAGAGGTAAGGTAAAGAACATGCTTTATGTGAATGTCTTTACAGGTTCTTTGCGCTCAATCTCTTTATCATTCAAGGACGTTAGGGTAACAAAGGGAATTTTTCAGTGGCATCACTGGCAGCACATTTTAAAAAATATCTTCCCATTTGACTGTAAAGCCATTGGATTTAAGACTGTTATACTGAGAAATTTGACTCTTAGTAAATTATACAAAAATGTCTGTGCTTGACATTTGTCAGACATCACCAAACTGTTCCTTAACATCGCAGAGTGATCTCAGTTGATCTTTGTACAGAGCATAGCTCTTTTATACCCCATTTCTCATTTCACGCCCACTCCTTTCATTTGCAATAATGATAGTTTCATTTGTCAAGCATGGCTAAATGTAATGCAGTGCCAGAACAGCGCCATCTACAGCACAGCACAAACACAGTACTCAACACAGGACTCAAACTCATTTGAAATGCTACTCAAAATTGACTTATAATAAACAAAAAATTTCTGGTTGAAGAAATGTAAATGTAAATGTAAGTTTAATGAGTCATGTGACATTATCAATATACTGTACAGCTTTAGAAAGTGATTAAATTGCATTCTGCCTATGGTGTGTCAGTACACTGCCAATAATGACTAATCTGTGATTTAGTCCTTCTACTTGCTTGACTTGCTTATTTTAATTTATCTTACATTTTATGTTTTATATGTCCAGTACTCTTATGCAATAATCATATGACCAATAAAACTGACCCAAACTGACATATTTTAATTAACTGCTTGCAATACATAATAATAACTTTATATAGCACCTTTCATACATCTGAATGCATGTTTACAGGAAGTGCAAATATAGACTAAAACAACAAAAACTACTACTACTACTACTACTACTACTACTACTACTAATAATAATAATAATAATAATAATAAAAACTGAAAGCTAGGACAAATGTTTTCAAAGTTAAAATGTGATATTTGTTCATTTGAATTGTAGTAAATTACTGTTTCCCTGTGTCTTATAAATATCCCCAGAATATTACACAGAGTATAACATACAGCCACAACATTAAAACCACTGAGAGATTAAGTCTGTAACACTGATTACCTCATTATTTTATTACAGTGTAACTTGTCAGAGGATGGGGTATCTTAGGCAGTAAGACAAAAATCAGTTCTTACAGCCAAAACATCTATTTAGAAATCAAAAATGAAATATCTTTATTCAGCAGTATATAAGAATATAGTTACATTTTATGTTTTAGAAGAATACTTGTCCACTAAATGCAACAAATGCTTTATCTTATAAATGCCTTATAAACTCTTATAATATTTGTGAAGTCACTAAATCATTCCTGCTAGCGGTGTCCCTGCCTGAGAATACACATACTCGAAACTGATTGGGCAAGTCTTGCTTATAATTGAATAATTGTTTAATGTTTTTGCAGATATTATTTGCTATTTCCATGACGTTGGCTTCTATTTTTTCCACACTAGACAAAAAGCTGAAATACCCAGTGAAACAATTTGTCTTATTGACTTAGCAATTTTCTGCTAAAGCCTGTGTAGACTGATAAATCAGGGTGATGAGCCAGGTGACTGAGCTGTTTTGAAGGGTGATTGAACTGAATTGTCTCCTCAGTAGGGAACGTGTTCATGAGTGATAGGCTTAGCATCACTGTTGCACAGAACCAGTTTGTGTGTTTCACATAGCCACCCACTTGACAAACTGTTTATAGATAACTGTTTGTAATTTTTATTTCTAGTGAATTTTGCAAAGGTGGGGCAACGTGTATTTTGACAAAGCCCACCTTTTTAAATCGATTTTGTTTTCATTTTAAAATAATAAAATATGTTTGAATTCAAAATATAATAAAATAAAAACATGGAAAATCTGGATTGGGCTCATATTAGCTTTTTGCGGCCCACTTATGTTCCCAGTAAACCCATTGTTTAATAGAAGAAAGTCTTTGTTTAACACTTTTTAAGACTGACTAATAACAAACATTCAAAATGACACATTATCAATGAGAAACTGGAAACTGAACAACTGAAACAACAGAAAAATTAAACAGCTTTAATTTTTCCATGTGTCTTATCAACATTCTAAATGTATACTAAAAATATTCTGAATACATTAGTGCACAGCACTGTAACAGAATGGGTTGCTCAATACATTTAGACTAATGTATTCAGTATCCAGCCTTCACTACTTTTAAAGCTCTCAGCTCAACTCTGCTTGTTTTTCAGTACTTTGTATTGACACTATTGCTCTTTTTAAGTGTTGTTAATATTATTCCCACTGCCCCTAATCTGATATTTCCACCCTGATCCCATACAGTGAACTTGTAAAAATGGTCGTAATACCTTTATCAAATTTTTGTTATTGTGGTATATTCTCATTGAAATTAATGGATGAACATATCCCTGTTGTACTATTAGTCACTGACCACTATATGAGACCAATTTTATCTGGCATAGTGACAATTGACATGGTATCTACCATAACCAGCCATTCAACTAGTTTCATCCATCAACTAGTGAGCTAATGTGGCTGATAGAAACATGGGCTCTGACTTTGGTTTGTGTTGGAATATCTGATCATTTCAAGTCAATTATTAAATGAATTGCCTTCGCACCACTTTAATTGCCATGTCTAATTTGTGTAGTTAGTAAGCATACTCTACAAATGTTGAGCAATCACAATTTACATTTTCTTATGCAAATGCCCTTTTCAAATGTAACTGATAGAAAATTTAAAAAAAACATCAGTCATCTATAAGATTATCCCCACCTGCCTAATATTGAGTAGGTCCCTTGTGCTCTTGAAATAGGTCTGACTGTGGTGCACTGTGTTCTCACCCCTTTCTATCAGAGTCAGCATTTAAACCACAGTAGCACTTCTGTGGTATCGGACCAGATGGGCAAGCTTTCACTCCAATGTCATGGTTCCAATGACCCGGTTGCCATAAATGACTTTTGGTAGGTACTAACTACTGCATACCTGGAACACTCCACAAGACCTGCTGTTTTGGAGAAGCTCTGTTGTTAAACCATCACAATAAGGCTCTTGTCACATTGGCTCAGATCATTACCCTTGCCTGTTTTTCCTACTTCCAGCACATCAGCTTCAATAACTGACTGTTCACTTCTTGCCTAATATATCCCACACCCCTGAGAAGTGCAATTGTAATAGAAATAAGGAGAAATTCAATATAATTCACATTCCCTGTGGGTGGTGTTAATGTCACTGCTGCTGAAAGTAATGTAATAAACCTTTTTACCATTTAAATCTAAAACCAGTGCCTTTACAGTGTTTAACACAACAGTTTCTAAAGAGTCTTCTAAAGCCAGTTACATTTAGACCACAATTTTAGAAAAGTTGCCATTTTGTATACATCATTATTGGTATAACCAATCAAATATAGTTAATTCGGCTTTTTCTATAACATTACACAGCTTAAAGTGCCTGTATTTGCAGAAACACCCATTTGTGATGTGCTATTGTGAAACCTGCACCACTCAGAACACACACTCTGCTGCAAGGAGCTTCCCTTTTAGTCACGACTGCGTCAGTACATGCTCCCCCATCCACCTCACAACCCCTTAAAAAGAAAGGAAGGAGACCCCACCACAAGAGCAGCAAACCGGGATTAAGCAAAAGGCTGGGGGCTTCATGCATTCATTAAGCAGGATGGAGACTGAATGAATTCTAGCCTGTCACTTAACTGTTCTGTCCTTTGCCATGAGTAACACGCATTAGGAGTAAATTGGTTGAATGTGAGATGCAGTGGGTGGCAGACAGACAGGAGCTGGAGGAGCTATTAGACTCACTCTGTGTTGAGAAGGGGGCCATTTGCATCTGAACAGAAAGATCAGTCTGTTGCTCAGATGTGCTGCTTTCCACATGTAATAGGCTCTATTGAAGGAGGATCATCTGGTTGAGATGGGCCTTGTTTGCAAATGTTTCAAATGAAAAAAATAGTAATAAAAAATAACCATTATCATTTTGTGCTTATGTCTAAAATAAACCACACTGTGCATGTTGCTTTACATGGAATTTTTGCTTGGTGAATCTATGTTGTTAACAAGCATGTTGTATCTCCAAAATGGCAATTTTACAAGACAAGCACAATTTAAATTCTTTAAAAATGTAAAAAAGAGAAAAATGGAGATACAAGGTTTTGGTCCGATAGCCATGGTATGCTGAGGACAAAAAAAAATCACAATTGCCTTTAGGATGATTGGTTGACAAGGACACAGTCATCTCTTATGCACAGTGTTATAATATTTAATTACTGACAAAATGGTCTTCTGTCATGCCATAGAACTGCATCTGTCTTGTGTGGTATGATGGCATTGTTTCCTAAATGTGGCAATGTGCCTGCTCAGCTTTGCTCTTTTAGACACACTAGCTCTGCATGGATAGAGTATGGAAGCCATTTTTGCACTGGATCAGTAGTGACACACTGAGGATGGAATGAGACATTACAGATATAGGATTATAAATGATTCAGACAACCAAAATAGGACAAAGGACTGTTCATGAGTAATAGCAATGATCAATTTTTTTGCATGTAATTTGAGTAAAATGTAAAGCAATTATTTAACCTACCAGACCAAACTAAAAAGCAACAGTTAAAATCTGCAGCACCCAAACTGACTACTGTATGTATGGGACTGTGGTTAAAGTGGGATTTCAATGCAGATGAATGTGACACAGTTTGTGTCTTAAGAACAGATGACAAATGGAACATTGAAAATGTCTTTGTACTTTAACCCTAACCCTAACCCTTCATCACCTGCAACAATACACTGATAACTGATAACTTTATGACCACTCATAGATTAACACTGATTATCTCATTACAACTGGGCATAAGGCCTGTGATATGTAAATTATTATTCGGTTCTTTCAGTTGATGTGATGGATGTGGGAGAATTCCAGAGCATCAAAACAGCAAGGCTCCCAGTGACAATGGTGAGTATCTACAGACACCATTCCAAGAAGGGACAAATCACAAATTGGCAGTGAAGTATTGGGCACCAAAGGCTCATTAATAGGGTAAAGAAGACTGCCCTGTCTGTTCAAGCTACTGTGGTAGAAGTCAGTTTCATGCTGGTAAAGGGAAGAATGTGTCACAACTTTAAGTGGAGTCAAACTTATCCATCATTTTACTTGGGAAGTAGGATGAAACCAAGGGAGTGTAAAGCTCTGGCCAATGTTCTACTTGGAGACCCTGGGTCCAGATATTGATTCAGACATCAGTTTGATACATGCCACCTACTTAAACATCAGTGCAGACCAGGTACACCCCATCAATGGTGTTCCCTCATGGCAGCTGTCACTTTAAGCAAGACCCTGCCGCACTGCACACATTGTTCAGGAATGATCTGAAGAACATCACAAACAGTTCAATGTGTTGCCCTGACCTTCAGATTTCCCCAGATCTCAGTCCAAGCATTTGTGAGATGTACAGGAACAACAACTCCTACTGCAAGCCTTTGGAATGGGGGTGGAAACCTGAGCACCCGGAGGAAACCCACACGAACACGGGGAGAGCATGCAAACTCCACACAGAAAGGCACCCGTGGCCGACCCGGGGATCAAACCCAGGACCTTCTCTCCAATTTTAAAAGTCGAAAGACACTTTACTAGTTCACTGGTGGGTTCACATAATAAATAAAATGGCTATATTTGCGTTGACAAGACATCACAGAAAGTGGTTCCTGTCACCAGCATTGTAATTAAATCAGACCCAGTAAGTTTTTCTAATTTCATGTTATCCACTCAAAACAATGATTTTAAAAGATCACTTGCAGAATGGCCAGTAGAGGGCAGCACCACTATGTATATAATGTTGACTTTCAAACAAGCAAGATCCAGTTTAATATATTTATATATATATATATAGAGAGAGAGAGGGGCAATGAGAGAGAGAGAGAGAGAGAGAGAGAGAGAGAGAGAGAGAGAGAAAGCAAATCAAAATAAAGAACAAGAGTGTCAGATGTGTTACTTTATACGTAGACAATGGTATACAAACATTTATGGCCACTGAATGTCCCTTAGAGTTCACAGGTCAGAGAGCAGTCTATCAGAGAAAAATGTCAGTAATACTAATTTCAATACTGAAACTAGTTTTATCTGCTATTCTACCAACATCATCTTCCCAAAATAAACTTCCTAAATGGTTCTTGGCTTAAATATACAGGGAACAACTTTTAATTGAGAATACATTATACATTATATATATTTACATTATATGGAATTTTTTCCAAACATCAAACAGACCTGTTATTGCTTCTTTAAAGACATTGAAAGGTATTTAATGGAACAAAAACTGGATCTTCTATATCAGTGATCTTGAACATCTCCACACATTCAATGTTTTCTCTTTAACACACCTTATCCAACAAATCAGCTCATCAACAAGTACTTCCTGAATTGAAGTGGGTGTGTTAGATCAAGAAAACACTCAAACATGCAGGGTAGGGGGTAATCCAGGACAAGTAGCGGGCACTTATGGCTTTGCTGTGAGGAACTGGCACCTTTGTTTTATGAGTATCCTTGCTGGATAAGTAGAGTGCCTTCATAACGATGAAAGAGTTACATAAGTCTGTGGCTGCAAAAGGGGTTTTCCTTATCCAAGACATTCCACACAAAAGGCCTTGAAAGTGTGTCAAGAATGAAGCTCTTGCTGATAAAAAGCACATCGCTGCCTGCAAAGTTTGAAAATGTAATCTAGAAGACTTTGCAGTTGCACTGCCTTCTTTTAGCTGCCAGAAATACACATGAATCTTTTTTGACTAAGCATTCTAATACAAAGAGACTTACTAATGCTTTAAGTTGTAGGCAAGGTCTTTCTTCAGTAGGCCAATGTAGCAATAGGATTTATAAACCAGTTCCATGAGGATCCATGAGGAGTTTTGCATCTACAAATACAATGGTTGGTTTTATGTGAAGGTTCCACTGCATCAAAATCTATTTTTAAATAATAATTGGTGTGAAAAGGTATTTATTTATATATATATTTATATACATTATTTTTACTTGTATTATATTGTAGCATAGTGTGCTTGGCTGGGTGGGGAGTCAAACCCCATTTTGACATTTGGAGGACAGCGGTATTAGCCACTATGTTACATAATTTACTTATAGTTCGCAGATCAAATTTGGCCAATAAATGATGAATGTTAAAATGTACAAAAATTAGGTTTTACACAAAAGGAACTGCCCCTGATAACCAACAGAAAAGGAAAGTCCCGCAGAACTGCTCCTTTTGCGACAATATTAGGCATATATGGATAAAAACACAAATTTGTTATTAATGTCATGAATGCAGTGTTGTACAGCCAGTGTATGTTCCTCAAGATCATAAATCACATTAAGATCTTCTTCAGCAAGTATTTCACTACAGTCTGATGTCAGACTTATTTGTTCACCCATAAGTCTTACATTAGTAGGAAAAGCGAAGGATGAGGGTGGTTCCCATGAGTTCCTGCTGCTTCCTCAGTGATGAGGCCAGATGATCCAAAACATGTGAGTTGAATGATTGAGCAAGTGCCTCCATCAGCCCACCCACGTCTAGCACCCTGCTCAAGGTCAGCATTCCATCATTGCCAGGGGATTAATGTACAGCAACAGCACCCTTCCCTACCCCCCCACTTCAGTATTCATAAGGCCTTACAGAGAAACAACATGTGCTCCTTTCACCCCAGCAGCCCAGCCCACCCCATATTCACCCTCCCTTGTGATCAAAGAGCTTTTGGCAAGGCCAAAGACAGATGCGAATGCAAGACAAAATATTAGCTGGCATGCAATATCATACCATTGCACAGCCTAGAAAAAGAAAGGCAAAGTTGTTGCCACTGGAGAGTGGAAGCTGGTCAGCACTATTGATATGAGCCAAGTGCTCCAAACTCCTTGTCTTAAGTCCAGCTTCAGAAGCAAAAAGTCTGGAATAACCAGCAGGCTCACAAGACATTGTAACAGTACTGACTGATTAAATAGTGAGTGTGTTAGATCGTGTTTTCATGGAAATAAATTTTTAGATGGTTCAGTACAGTACAGTACAGTGCTTTTAAAAAGATTTTTTAAAGAACAATAGATTTTCCATTGAAGATTCAATTCATTCAAATATTTTTTATAGTGTTTACATTTCTAAATAGAACAATTGCCTTTTCTACAAAACCACTGAAAGACCATTTTTATGGCATAAGCTAAAACTCTAAAAAAATCAAAAAAATTTCTCTGGAATCACTGAATGTGAGCTTCTAAAATTCTTCTATGACAGGGGTCTTAACCTCTGATCCTGAAGGAAAAGAATCAGCCCTGTTTGGGGATTTCCTTGCTCAGACACACCTGATTCAACTCATCAGTTAGTTAATACATGTCAGTGTAAGTAAGTGTTGTAGAGCAGGGAAATCACCAAAAATCTGCTGGGCTCTGGCCACCAAATACCAGACCTGGCGATTCTTGTTCAATGGTATCATTCAGCAGAACTCGTTCTTGGAAGTTTGTTTTCAAGGGAGTATACATCCTAACCCCCTTTCACAGTTGCTATTAAAGCAATAAAATGTCCATCTGTTTTGGAGGTTGAATCGCGTTTAATCAGTTGAATCATGCATGTGTGTTTTTATTCAGAAATATTAGAATATGTTCAAATGAAAATGTAAGTCATTTACAAAACAAGACGTGAATGTGAGTAAGGAAGCGAGCGAACATCTCTAAAAGTGTCCTACATGGTCTTTTGATGTGAAGAAAGCTGCAGTTGTACTGTAAGTTTTAAGCACAGTTGTCATCTTGGTAAAAAAAGATGTAAATTGTTTTCACAGTAGGAAGTTTCCCCCTTTCCCCCTCATTGCTCCTTAACAGCTCAACACAATGTCATAATATTAGATACAAAGAGATTTAACAGTCAGTTTCCTGTTTAATCTGGTAATATATTAATAAATTTGATACATTTTATTTGAATGTATTAATTTCAAATATCTGTTTCAATTTATATTACCCTGGCAGAATGTCTATTAAGAGAACAAGAACAAGGATAATCAACAAAAGCTATAAGAACCACACAAACTAAGCAAAATGACCATTATATTGATTTTAATACATGTGCTTGTGAAACATGCAAAAAAATGAATGGTGAAAACTTAAAGAAATGACTGATGACAGCTTGAAAACATTGTTGACAGTCTGAAGCCTTTCATTTCTGTGTAAAATTCAGTGTAAAAATAAGAGCTGAATACAATACACAATGTGTAGACCTCTTTGCCAAGATAAAACCACAAAATTGTATTTTTGGTCCAGTTCTGGCCCATGAGTGCCTTCTTGACAAGATCCATGCATGCTAAGCTGAGTCAGGACTGTCAGCACCTGCCTAAAGCCATTAGGGGTTTGCAATTCCCCATTAAGACGTATGTCTTTTAAGGAACGGAACCCTCTTTCAAAGACAACATTATTCACCACACTAAAACACATTTGCTAGAAACATAACAGCAGCAGACTATAATTCCCTTTGGTATGGTTGTTTAGGTTGATGTTGCCACCCGGCTTAACCTTATACACTTTATATCCACTGAATAAATGCCAATATAAACCAATACATGACCTGACCATGGTTTACTATACTGAGCATGGTTCATGCTGTGAAATATAAGCCTAATAAATGCTATATTTTTTGTCAAACTCATTCCTTATTCACATATGGGTTGATGGAGCGCATGCATTGGTAAGGAACCTTAAGCCTGAGGCTTTGGCACCGAAGAAGCACAATAAGAGCTTCACTGAATCTCTGAACTGATTGTGGAAAAGCAGTTAGTACAGAGTTCCCACACTAGTGCTTAATACCAGCTGTGCTATTGATTGGTTGAGGACATGGTGCCAAAGTCCTGATCCTGGTGATCTGCTTCTCTACTGCTCTATTGTTGGAGCCAAGTGTATTGGATCTGCTTCATTCAGTTGCTACCAAACTGGACTAGGTTTGGAACTAAACTCTTCAGGGTGGTAGATCACCACAACCCAACAATGGCACCCTTGAGATATCATTCATCTAGTGATAGGGGAGGTAGGGTGATAGAAGGGAGGGAGAAGGTGAGAGGGTGATAGAAATCTTGGTACAGTCAAAACACATGGTCTGTAGACTGGGAGACAGAAAAAACACAGTGAACAAGTGGTTGGCGACTAGATGACAAAAGTGGGGATGTGATGACACACAGTCATACGCACCTGGGAGTGAGTCAGTGATGGAACATGAAGTTTACAAGAAATGTTAAACAAGGTTAACAGGATGAGAAGCTGTACTTTACAGGCAGAATGAACATGTCAAAATGAGAAGAAGAAAACTCAAGGCATGTAAGTTTAAGAGTTTCAGTGATTCCAGTTCTTGTGATTTTCCAACAATTTATAACTAAATCATTAAAATGTAATTAACATTGGAGAGTAGTTTGATGGAAAATGCTTCATATTACTGAGCTGTTCAGAGTGATGGGGATAGGAACCAGACACTTGAAGTGTTGGGGCTATTTTTTTAATTTGATTATTTTTGAGATCTGAGGCTATTCATAAAACACTGAAGGCTGTAACCTCAGACACCCAGGCCTAATGATACCCCTGGTTATTAAACACGTTGCTTTATGCCTAAGAAATTGTTTTACAGTTGTTTAGAAATGAATGTAAACATATTTGTGGTTGTGGACAGTTACATGCAGATCATTTTAAGACAAAGTAGTAGAATTTAAACCTCTGTTTGATTGACAGATGTCCCATATGGGCTCATTTATTGCTTTGGAAATAAGTACAATGTCTAAAGTGTTTTGTGGACAATGTGAAAAATGTGGAGTTTCCTTTTAAAACATCACAAAGCTGCACTTTTTAGTTGCTTTGGCTTATTTTATTAGTTGTATGTATGTGTGTCTGTTGGTGTGTGTACATGTGAAGATCAAATGTTCTCAAAATAATAGCAATACATGAAAATCTTTGGCAGTGAGGATATTTTAATGGTCTTTGTAAGGAACCGTGCTGTTATCTCCACAAATTCAAGTATTTTATGAAAAATTTAAAGAGCAGAAAGATTGTCTTTGGTTGTGTGAAAATGACTTGTCATTGTGAACAAACTCAATCACACAAAGTATCACACATGCCAGTGCGGAGCAGCTATGCAAAGTTGTCACAGGGAGCAGTGTAGTGGGACGCTACCTTGCTGAACGATACCTCAGTGGTAGCTGGGTTGGGATTTGAACCTGCAACTTTCTGTTCACAAAGGCAAGGTCCCAACCACTTGGCCACCACTGCCCACTGTGTGTGTATGTGTGTGTATCTAAGCCATTGTAAGGACCAAATGTCCCCATAATAATGGAAATACAAGAAAATCTGTAAAAGTGGGGACACTTTGCTGGTCCTCACAAGGACTTATTCTTCACAAATGCAGAGGAAAACCTAGGTTAGGGTTAGGTTTGAGCATCACTGAGATACTACTACTACAACATAGCTAAAACATGTACTCACAAAGACAGCAATACCAACCTGTGTGTTTTTTTTAATTCCATTTCACTACACTAGTGCATGGCATGAGTTGAACATACGCTCATCCCGTGGAGGGATCAGTGTTTACAGGGTGGGAGGAAGGAATGTAGATGAAGTAGCTCAGACTAAACAGCGGGCGCTTTTCCACGTATAGCTGTCGAAACAAACAGAGTGCGCGCGCGGCCGGTTTTCATTAAGCGCCCATTGCTCTCACTGTGAACGAGACGAGGTGTGGGAGTTCTCCACCTCATCACATCCGAGAAGTGACACAGTCAGGCACGCTCACCCCACTTGGAGAAGGCTACAGGGGGAAACTCTCTGGCCCATCCCATCCCGTCCCGTCCCGTCCCCGTCCCGTCCCAGCCCAGCATCGCAGCGCACTCGCAGTGGAATATTTATACAGAGGCGGACCCTCATCACGCACCACTAAGCCATTCACGTAAACGAGGGCAGAACTTCGCGGGAACTGCAGGAGCAGCTAGAGCAGAGCAGAACCCCCCGAGCTCTGTCAATATTTTGCGAGGGAATCCAATCTCTCTCACCATCCGGGAGCGCGTCTACGCCTTCTACCATGAGCTCCCTCTCGACGCTGTGCTGCGCGATGCTTCTGTCGCTGTGTGAAATCCTCGGAAAACACCAAACTGACGGTAAGTTTGGAAGGTGAAACATTTTCTTTCCTCTGTTTTTCTTTTTCTTTACCTTTCCGAAGCTTAGCGAGCTTCTGTTTGACTGGAAGATGCTCTGTAGATTTTTTTCCGTCGCTGTAAAGCCACGAGACTGTAAAAATCACGAGACTATAAAAATCAAGAGGGATGAACTCGGTGAACTTGACCACCCAGGCCAACTTCAACAAAACTTCAGCTGATGAGATGTGCACATTGTGCAGGTGCACACACACACACACACACACACACACACACACACACACACACACACACACACCGCAAACCTTGGAACCAGAGCCAAGGCGAAAACTACAACCCACTGAATTTTAAGCAGACCCTTAGGACTTTTGGGACTTTTAGGTTGTCTGGTTCAGGTGAGGGACCGTTAAGTGTCCATGAAGACTAGTCCTTTCATTTGACCACTGTAATAACAGCCCCAAAGCGTAAGCAAGGCTAGATGCAGACACATAGTTAATAAAGTTGCATTTATAATGGCTCCTTTACTGCTGAGGGGGGCAACATTCAGATATGCTCAAAATATACCCCAATATACTGTATAAATATGTAAAAATGTATACATTTCTGTGTGTATGATTCTTGTTATGTCTGTACTTTATTAATACCTAATCTCCACATTTATAGACAATAAAACAAGACGTTTTTAACAAATAAAAAGAACTAATTAAGAGAGCAATTTAAAACTACACACTATTAGAAATTATTGTAAGACTAATACATTAAAATTAAAATTATCCATGAGAATGTTTAAGATGTTAGCAAGTGTTTTCAGTTTTTTCTCCTTGTGGACCCCAGACCGTTCTGAGATTTGGTCTACACACCCTCCAACCCCCAGTGTTGAGTCAATGGCTATGACCTTATTTTACAGTGTAATATAACTGTGTATAATTGTGTTTGTGTTTCATGAAAGTGTAAAACACTACTAAATGCATTATTTATAGGCCACAGGTGTTGTATTCCAGTGATGCCGTGTATGGGGTGACATTGACGTTCCACTGATATAAAATTTTCGAACATGACATAAAAAGACATTGTATAAATACATAAAATAATTCTCTGAACTAGCCATGTGCATTAATAACATTTCTCACTATTACTCACTCACAACATCTATAACATAATTTCTGCCTAAACCAGTCCCTATAATTACACTTTGTAATCAATAAAATACTTCAAAGCCTTAATACTTCACTAAATGTGTGAACCTGTTTACCATCTCACGCTTAAAACCTCATTTTTGAATCTGTTAGATAGTTCATGAAAAATTAAGTTTTACTTGTGTCTCTCAATGTTCTCTCATCCCTGTTACTTGAATACACTGCTATGAAAAATCTGGAATGTTCCACAAGTCACATGTTGAACAGGAAGTTGCATTATCCAAATTTCCTGAAGATCAGGGAGGAAGAACAGTAATCTCTCATGATATTGTGAGACTGTTTTTAACCGTTCAACCCTGTTATCCAAACTATAGATTTAGTAAAAGTAAGTAAATGTTGTTTATGCCCTCAAGCCGTTCGCATGGATGTCAGTCAAGTACATTTTGTGTATTTCCTAATTTCATTAGGTTTTCTTGGATTCATTGTTTAAAGACCAGAGGTAAAGGCCAGCTATGGAATCACCTATGTATTTTTGTGCATGCATGTGTATGTGTGTGTATGTGTGTACAGCGGGCATGTGCTGGCTGCAGCAAGGCCAAGACCAACGCTGCGATATGGTGCTTATGCGCGGAGTGACCAGAGAGGAGTGTTGTGCCGGTGGCCGTCTGGACACGGCCTGGTCCAACACCAGCCTGCCCATTAATGAGGTCAGTCTACTGGGCTTCCTGGGCATCGTCTCCTGCAAGCCATGCAAAGGTAGGTCCTCAGTTATTCAAACAACCCACATGGTTTGATTTAGGGTGATATGCTAGAGTTTAGAGTTCATTAGAGTTCCAGTAATATTAATTTGGTGCATTAATAGCTGGAAGGGGGTTGTATTATGATGGATAAAGACCTCCTCACCTGCTGTTTGGCGTTTAAAGATCTTCAGATGTTTTCTGTTATGGTCCAGCTTTTCATAAGAGCCGTCTAGAGTCGACTTACCATAGGGGAGAACACCTTGCTTAGCAGGTTTTGCCAAGCACTTGTGATTTGCAACACAGCTCATTTGTGTTCGCTGTCTGTGATTTCAACAGTAAGTGCATATGAAGGGTCACCATAGAACAAGATGCCGTTAGACTGAAAGGAGAAAGAGGAAAGCGACACTGAAGTGGAAGTGCAGTAGACATGCGGTTGAGGGCAAATCTGGTGTTGATGACTGCACTCTTTAAGTTCGTTCTTTCACATTTGAAAAACTTGGCATGAATTTAATCCAGATGATCTGTCTAACTCCATCCAGCTGTTCTTAGCATGATCCAGTATTGTAGGTCTTGGCCAGACGTGCAGGCCTGATCAAGGATATAGAATGCATATATACACTAAGAATGTGGAGAGACATGTCTCTTCAATTATCACCCAGACTCGAGGATGAGTAGGAATTCCACCTGGGAAAATATTGACAAAACTCAATGGAGTGGTGAATTTTATCGCTTGCTTCAATAATGTGTCCCAGAGGTCAACAGGTGCCAAATAACAGTGTATGTGAGGACTGTGGTGCAGTAAGGAGGTGCATCAGTCTGAGGGAAAGTAGGGAACTAGTCAAACTAGTTTAAAGTTTCTGCTTTTGTGGAAGGCCAGCTGTGTTTGTACCGCACATGAGTAAAATGGAATGTGCTCCATACAATAGTGGTTCTCTTCTTCTTGCCCATCTCTTTCCTTCTCACTCTTTCCGAGTGCTTATTGGAAGGCAGGCTTGTTTTGCCTTCCTCCCGCAGAAATGACTGAATTCCAGCTCACCGCAGAGAGAAATGGCTGCCACATGCTGGAGAAGTCTGGTCCTCATAAGCTCAGAACACAACCAGCGTCATTAGATACTTTGAAAAAAAAGGAGAACAGGAAAGGAACGGTAAAAAGGGAAAGTCTCTTTTATTGTTTGTGCCAGAAAACTCTTCCATTACCATCAAATTATATAGACCTCACTCGGTGAGCGACCATGCTTGCACTGCATGACAAGCACTGTAGAACATTCCTGAAGGCCAAGCTCATGCTCTCTGAATAATCTGTACATTTCCATACAGTCTGGTTTTTGGAGCAGGTCAAGGGAATACCTAAATAGTCGATGGCAGCCTTTAACCTAACTTTAAACATAGACAAAGATTGCTGGAATTTATAGAGGAGACAGACGTAGCTGCTCATACTGGGAGTGATTGAATGCTAGTGGTGCAGAGTCAGAAAAAACCCAAAAGACAGGATATTAAAGGGGTTTTTCAGAGGAGCGGTCAAAGGGTCGGGGCTTTCGTGGTCTTGGCACACGTCAGCAGTCGTATTGCAGACGTGAGAGAGATTGTGAGTTTGTGGTAATGCAGTTATGTGACTATGGCTGTGTACTTTGTCACTATCGGGACAAAAACATCATCCACATACTCTCTAACGTAAGGGGCAAATCTCATGATGAATAAAATCTTTGTTATTTTTTTCTTCTCCTGTAAAGTTACTATTTTGAATATATGAGGTTTAGTTTTGACTGAGCTATATACTTATAACCATTATGCAATATGCATGATCTAAACCTCCAAAACAGGAACTGTACGAAAGAAGGGAACAAAATATTCTCGACTTACACATCCACATAACAAGATTGTATTCAAAATCATTTTGAATTTTGATTTCTACTGGCTCATTTGTAAAAAAATTGAACTCTGATAAAGAAATTGAGATATGAGGTTCTGATAGAGATGATCTGATACAGTGTAATTAAAACAGTAACTGTAATGAAGTCAAGGATTTTAGGGGGAAATTTCAAAGACATGTCCCAAACAGGTTCGAAGAATGCTGATCAATGTCCTGCATAACTAATGCAGTATCACACTATTTGTTTTTTCATGTTGTATGACAAAATGGAAATCAAGTGTGATGCCAAACGTTTTTTCTCATAGAGACGTGTGAAGGGGTGCAGTGTGGCCCAGGGAAGGTGTGTAAAATGAAGGCTGGACGCCCTCAGTGTGTTTGCTCCCCGGACTGCTCCAACGTCTCCAGAAAGCACGCTGTCTGTGGGAGCGATGGTAACTCATACAAAGACGAGTGTGCGCTTCTGATGGCCCGTTGCAGGGGTCACCCTGACCTGGAGATTATGTACCAAGGAGACTGCAAAAGTGAGCCTAGCCCTTTCCACTCGCTCACATTACACTTGGACTGCATTTTGCTGTGCTGTGCTTTTTCACTATTGTATGGAAAAACAACCAAGAGGAATTTGTTTATTTGAGAGATCCGCCAGTACACCCTAACCCCATAAACTCTTATTGCTCAGTGATGAATTTTAAAACTTTTTATGCAATAATTGCCATGAATTATTCAGCTGTTACTATGAAACTGGAACTAATGTCAATACGACAGGGAGGAACTGAAGGGTTGGCCTGTATCCAGGCCCTTAACCATACAAAAACAAATGTGCTTGTCTGTATAAAGCTGAGTGTGGAACTTTACCTCTTCTTTCAGAGTCGTGCTCCAATGTGGTGTGCCCTGGCACCCACACCTGTGTGACAGACCAGACCAACAGTGCCCACTGTGTAATGTGCCGCACGGCCCTCTGCCCGGTGCCCCAGCTCACTGACCAGACCATCTGCGGCAACGATAACATCACCTACCCCAGCGCCTGCCATTTGCGCCGGGCCACCTGCTTCTTTGGCCGTTCAATAGGAGTTCGCCATTACGGCCACTGCAGAAGTAAGGACTGGGTTGTTGCTCTGGTTTAAACACCTCCCACAAAACAGAGGTGATCTAAAATGACACAAACAGGGCAGATCTGAAACACCATGGAGGCTAGAGATGTTACTGAATACTGACATGTTATTTGAAATGCACAGGTGCGAGTGCACATACAGGGAGGCACACTATTTGTTCCCTTTGAAGGTTTTGATCTAGTAGGACGCTTGCCAGCTTGATCTGCTACTTTGTTACTTTATTTTATTGCAGAAACATTTAAATGTAACAATTCCTTTTCATTTTCAAGGGGGTTCACCGCTTCATATAGCAGAACACAACCTGCAACACAATCTGTTTATGCTTCCTCCGCTGTGGCTCAGCTTGCTGGTAGCATTGCATGTGTCAACTCACGCCATGCTGCGCCCATCACGTCTTCAAAATGAACTGTTTAGGCTGTAGTAGCCTAGTGGTTAAAGACTTGCCCATGTGATCAGAGGGTTGCAGGTCTCGGCCTAGGTTGGGTACCGCTACACTGCTCCATATGTGGATGGGTTAAATGCAGATGTCGCAATACAGTGTGGTGCACTTTGTGTAATGGGGTGTGTAATAGCCACTTACACAAACTGTGTATGTCATCATTTTATTTGGTAAAACACTCCCACTTCCAGCTCTAATATAGATACAGATAGGCTTATTTAGAGCACTACAGACCCAGATGGGGGCTGGTTGTGTTACTTCCCTAATGGAGTTCAAAACTGCAGGAACTCACCCATCCTGTTTCAGATCTGCACAGTGTGCTACAGGGAATGTTGGCTTGGGAAAGTGATTCTATTTTATTCCTTGGCTCTAATTTGACCAATAAGCAGCTCTGCAATAGTTACCAGTGTTTCACTCGCTGCTATTTGTTGTGTTGCAGGTAAAGAAGACAGCGAGGAGAATTCACTCTTTTAGAGGCGCTGGCTTTGCATAAGCTTCGTTTCCTCGTACTTCCACTGACAACACAATTCACACGAGCAAGGCATTAGTACTAACAATGTCCTCTGTTCTTAACAAACCACTGATATACACAGAAGCATGCAGAACATACTACAAAGGAAATGTGTGCCTCTTTTGCTATGTGGTATGGTAATTTTTTATTAGTGAAATGAAGTGTATTGTTAGATTTGGGCCTGAAAATGTGCATATTGTAAATACATTACTGCTATTATTTATTGGAGAGAGGCGATTCTCCAAAATTTTGTTTTATTTATAGTTCTTTTTCATTTGAATTGCATATTCCCATCATTCATAGAGATATTTATTGTGTAATTGTCCATTTTCATGTGCAGAACAAGTACAATATTACAATGCAGGTTTGCTCAAAAGCCTTGTTCCATGCTGTTCAATGTATACAGTGAAAACATGTGCAGATGAAAATGTCATTTGCAATATAGTATTAAGGTACATTCCTTTTTGCTATGCAGAGTTAAGATGTTTGATGTTTATTTCAGTTTTGCTAGACTGAACTCCTTTTGACCTCTCCATGCTGTGTCCACAAATGTGCTGCTAGGTTGGACAGGGTTTACAGGATGTTCTAAAAATCCAATGGCGAACTGTGACTATTAGAGCTAGGCCATAAAAATCAAAATATAGCCAAAAACAATGCACCACAAAGCCCAGTTTTGCTAGCTCCCCTTTGGATCTTATATAGCTAACAGCAGTGTAAAATATATTTGTCCTAGAATAAACATGGATCTCTGAAGCTTGGACAAGACAGGCCATGCCATCCTGGCATTGGGCTGCTACTGTATACCATGAGACAGAAACCCACTGGTCAAGCTTTTGCTTGCATCTTTAGTCAATGATGTATGTAGAACTTCTAGAAGGCCCAGCTTGGTAGCCTTGCACTTCAAGTTGGGACTCCAATGTTATGTTGCGAATCTAAGTTTTGACCTAAATTCTTTAGGGTGAATGGGATTTTTGCCAGCAGTCCATAAAGCTTGCCCAACCTGGCAACAGTTGCTATGGAAGAACATGTCTGTGGGCAGAGCATCTGTAGGTCAACTGCACTATATACATGGCAGATGGAAAATAAAAGAGACTATTAGAATAACAGGTAAGGCCAATAAATCATGTCCTTTGAGCTCATCTACCACTCCCTCCCCAAAGCGTGCCTCTTTCAGCAAGCCATGTGGCAGGACAGGCTGAATTCTTTCATACTCTGGAGACTATTTATAATAGAGATATAGCCAAAGCAGAGTGCGTGTGGAGTATAAGTTCCTGTAAAGAGTCAAACTGGCTGATTGATATTTAGTGAACCTCTATGTAATTCTATAGTATATCTTTTATATTTTGTTTTGTGAAAATGTGACAGAACAGTTTGCATTTCTGTTGTGTAAGGATTTAGCTTAACTTGGATATGTATGCCTGTAAATATATTTTCCCTATTTTTTACAGTACCTGTGTATCTACTGTGAAATTTCTTAATGTATCAACTTATTTTTGTATTTTTATATTTACATTTTATCTCAGATTAAAACACGGATTTCTTGATTTGCTTGTCATGTGTAACCCATGGTGAAAATGCAGACATTATTGAAGTTTATGGAAATGGATGCAGTTTTCTTGTTTTTTGGCACAAAATTGTGCATCTGGACATAATACCAAGCACTAATGAAATGTTTTGATGGAATAATCCGGTACAGTCCGAAAGCTGCAGTCCTCCAGTGGTGAGTTAATACGTCGTTTACAGTTTGCAGCATCAACAAAGGCAAACCACTGAAAACCCAGGATTTACCCTGAGGTTTAAGCTTAAGGAGTTACAGACCTTCTGCCCTGACCAAATGGAATCCAGTGGCAGTTATGCTCAGGCACCGAGCTCGTCCTATGACGGCGCAATAAAACGCCTGGCTCTTAGAGAAGGCCTCTGGCTCACGGTGGGTGAGGTGAGAGATGAGAGGGGCACTGACTCATTTTCCTGTATGAAATAGCTCACTTGTTTTTTTCCCCCAGCCCAGAGAGAGGCACTCCCGACTGCACACCGCATCTGGTTTAACTTTGGGAGATGTTTATATTCCGATTGTAAGCGTCCTTTTATTACGGTGGGCCTAGAATTAAATGTTTGCTCGAAAAGACCATAACAATTCCGTTTAAAAAAATGTTGTTTTCTATAGTGCCTTCCTGCTGTTTCCGGGCCTGTTACTTTCCTATGCTGTTCCCAAGGCTGCTAAAAACTCTCCATTCCTTGAGAAGCACCAAAACTTTCTTGACGACATAGCTGAACACCCACAAATCTCAGCCTTCTGATAGATACAAATAATGAATAGACTGCTCCAGCTGAGTCACAGCTGAGTCAGTGGTCACATTGACTTGCCAGAACTCCACATTTTGGAAGAATCAAATGGTAACACTGGCTCTGATCTCTAAATATGAGATTAATAGTAAACTGAGATTAGAATTCGCACATTACCTATCATAATATGCATAATGCAGACCAAATGCTGGAGGAAAAATATGCTGTTTGTCTTCCAAATGGTCAGCTTCAATTGTAATCAGCCACAATGGCACTCTAATTATAATCCATGACCACTAAGTCATTGGAATCCACAGGATGCAGCTGGTAAAACAGGTATAATTGGTTAAGATTAGGATTAGAAGGTGGTTTAGTGGTTAAGCTTTTTATAAAGAATTCCTGTTTATAAGAAAATTACTTTGTACTACTCCTTGGAATTCTTCATTTGGTCAGATCTGGGGGCTTGCCAGTCAGTGTTGGTGAGAAGTCTGGCCAGAAAAAAGTTTTTTTGGAGAAATTCTGCAGAGAACATGTTTGTTTCTAGTGGATGGTCCAAACCATTTTGGATCTATAAACACAGTAAATAGTTCTTCACAGCCAATTGATTTTATTTTATTTCCCTTTTTAACCTTCTTATGGGTTTTTTTATGGACCTCTAATTGGTTCCATGTTTTGGATCACTTTAAGCTATGAAACCACAATGTAAAGGAGTGGGCCTAATGAAGAAGTGCATAACTAAACGGTGACCAAATACAAACAATATAGTCTTTATAAATCTGAAGCCAAAGTCTTCAGTGCTATCAACATTAGCTATTAGCTAGCTACTACACTAGCTGCCAGATACCTTGATATTATCTGATTTGAACCTTGCAACCCTGATTCAAAGATTTAAGATTCAAAGATTCAAGATTCAAGAGGTTTATTTGTCACATACATAGTTATACAAGTACAACATGTAGTGAAATGTACACTGATCGTTTCTGAGACTGTGCATTTTTATATATATATATAATAAAGTTAAAGGAATTTAGAAGTTAAAAATATTACAAAAGAATAGAATATGTGTTATAAAATTTAACAGGTAAAAAAAAAACTATAATAATAAGAAACAACACTAAACAATAAACCTAACAATATACAGAATAACCAGTTTAAACAGTAAATACACACCGTTAACAATATATACAGATCAACACTATATACAGGCCAGATGAGTTTTACAGGTGATTTGACAGAATATACAGAATATAGAAAGTGCAGATAAGTTAAATGTGCAATGGCGTAGTAAAATGGCAATATACAGATAGATGAGTTAGTTGAAGATGCCGTGGTTGAGTTGGGTGCAGGATTACAGTGAGGTGTATAGTCCATGTGAGACCTACTGAATGTGAGGCATGTCCTGGTTTAAGAGCCTTATGAC
>JBBPDA010000039.1:11082602-11093882 GCA_037974385.1 Arnoldichthys spilopterus
GGTCTTCAGCTGAGCAGTTCCCAAACCAAACTGTGATACTCATGGTTAGGATACTCTCAACCGCAGCTGTGTAAAAGTGCCTTTGTGACCAGAGCATGAGTGTGTGTGTGCCAGGTGAGGTCCTCTGAGAGATAAACACCCAGGTACCTTAAAGTGGCTCACCCTCTCCACTGGAGCACCGTTTATGACAAGGGATGAGTAAGACCAGTGTTGCTTCCTGCTGTAGTCCACTATGAGCTCTTTAGTTTTGTTGACATTCAGATGGAGGCTGTTGTCCTGGCACCATTTTGCCAGGACTTCAACCTCCCTCATGTAGGCCACATTTGGACACTAAATGTGCATTAACTAATGTCATTTTGGTTTCAAGTTCAGTTCATTTTAATGAATAAAACATGAATATAAAACTATACTTATACTACATATACTTATTATGATGCCATGTTACATTTTTACTAACATCCTTTAACTAAAACATTTACAACCAAGATTTATACATTATTATTATCCCCACTTATCCAAATCCACATGCAGTGTCCAAATTGGGTTTAAGGTTCAAATTATGTAATGACATGCCTAACAGTGTTTGGTAGCTAACTTAGCCAGTAAACAGTATCATCAGATTGGTGCCATCAGTAGTGGCCTAGTGGTTAGGACGCTGCTTTTGGGGCCTGAAGGTTGCAGGTTCGCATCCCGGCCCTGGCACTACTGAGCAAGGTACTGTCCCGCTACGCTGCTCCCTGGGTGCTGTTGGTAGCTGCCCACTGCTCCACATCTGCATGTGTGATGGGTTAAATGCAGAGGTTGCATTTCGTTGAGGTGCTTGAGTCTGTTCACAATGACAAATAGTCACTTTCACTGATATCATGATATTCGTTGAAGAAGGTTAACCTTACGAATCTTCACTTCACAAGATCTTTTCACTCACACTTGTGAATGTAGGACATGCCTTCAAATAAAGTCACATGTGAAATGTGCAATCTGTTCATAAGTCGACACATTAGATTAATGAGTGATTACAAGTGACGCATTTATTTATCTGATGAAGATTTTTTTACATGAGAACACACTTTCTAAGTGTGGGAAAAATAATATGAGGTGTGCACAGACCATGTGTTTTTCACAGACTTGGAGGGACAGTGATTTTACTAAAAAGCTCCCACCAAAGTTGTTGACAATCAACACTTGTATGACCATATATTAATAAATATTTGCAGTATAACACATTTAACGTGTATGTTATCAGAAAGTCAAGAACGTCATCTTTTATTGCTTTGTGTAAGTCCAAAATTGAAATCTGCAACAGCTTCCAATGTTCCAAAGTTAAGTTAGAGAAAGAGTCACATATAAAACTGATGTCACTTGGCGATGTTAACACATTCACTAAACTGGTGTTAATTACAAAAATCAAAACCAAAATAACAATTGTGCAATCATACCTGTGAAAAGTCATTTCCATACATTGTGTTTGTAATGTTCAATGGTTGTACAGCCCCACCTAGCACACAGTTCAGGCTACTCAGCTTTCAGTGTTTTTCATTTTCACTGACAAGCCCCAAGACCAATACGTTGGCACTGTTGATGTATGAATTACTTATCTTAATGTCTAAGCATGCACACACATATAGCAGTGTTGCTAAGACACATGTCAGACTAAGGTCAAATGTGTAAATTAATTTAAAATGACAGAAGTTTGGCAGAATGTTTAGGTAGAAGGTTTAAAGCCTTCTCTCAGAAGCTAATCATTGTGTTGAATGTTTTGTAGAGATAAAAATTTTATCTTTGAATCTGGAATTAATCTTTTTTCAAATCATTTGACTAATTTGACTAAAGTTGAAAAATTCCAACCCTGATAATATATAGCACTCATATATTACAAGTGGATGAAAAACTACAGAATCCCCTACTTCCTACATAAGGCACTATTTAGGAATTAAAATACAGGCACCTGCACCAAAACACTGAATAACTGACTAACAAAGAGTCACTGGTGATTAAGCCATGTCCCATACTGGACAAAATGTGCACTGGCAGGCAGTGGTGGCCTAGTGGTTAGGACCTTGCCTTTCCCCTGTGGGGCAGTTTGGTCTTACTTCAGTAGTGGTATTTTAGTGCTACTAAAGGCTAATCACAGTTATCAAAACTGTTCAGAGGGGAAGCTTGGTGAAAGAGGACAAATGGGCCTCTTCCCTTGTAACAACGGCACAAAGGTGTTCATGTCCCTACTTATTCATAGTGTTTTCAGTAAGGGAGAAGTGATGCCGGAAGATGGCTAAAGCAGGATGATATGGGAAATTGATGAATGTCAGTTTGTGCTCTCTTTTTCACTTTCTCTGTATATTTCACTTAAGCTGTTTTGCACATCACATCTTTTAAGTTTTCACTGATGAGTGAAATATTGTTTGTCAATAATTTAACAAAAGAAAAGTGACACTTGTAGTGTTAAGGCAGCCCTGGTTTAAAATACTTTACTAAAACTCACACAACCTGCCATTTTTAAAATGAATTTGCAGTGTTTTACTTGAGCTACTGGCTACAGTGCCCCCACAACTTATTGTGGTATTGCTCCACTTCAGAAAACATGTACAATTACAAACAAAATGAACTCAAAGTACATATGGCTCCATCCATGTATAATGTTTAGCATAAATTAGCCTTTAGCCTGCTAACTTCCTAACAGACCATTGGGTTTTAAAACCAATGTCACAAAACTATCTGCACAGTGAAGATTGCAACTTGCCCATGAATAAAATGCTGATTCTAAATGCTGATAAAATATTTCACAAATATGTCTGCATGCCCTTAATAAAACTACTTTAAAGCAACCTTATATTACCTCGAGGCTGTCTTGCTGCCTCCCATCTATCTGCTTTGTCAATCACCCCAATGAATTTGATAAAAGTAAGCTTGTTTTACTGCTGCCCACCAAGGGGAAGATTTGCTCCCAGGAATTTTCAGGTCGACAACAACAGAGTGCATTTCTAGGAGACCACCCACTCGTCCTTTTGCTATTTCTTCCTCAAGTGGAACAGTTCCGGATCTACATGAGCAAAGGCAGATGTTTTTAAGGAAATCATGTCATATTCAGTTTTAAAACCTCAAATGGAACTTTATGTTTGTATTTTTTATTTATTTATTTTACTTCATAGATCATGTGACTCAGTGTAGTCTGTTTGCGTGTATTTCTATTGTCTCCATTGGTATGTAATATAGTTGAGAAATGTGAGTTAATCACATTATTATATCTAGGATGTTGCACCACAGTCTTACGAAGAACATAACATTACTCTAAAGACATCAAGCTTCAGCAACCTCCCCTATGCTCTACTGTTGGGGTGTGGGTTTAGAGGGTGGGAGGTGGGGGGTGGACTGAGACGACTTTAGGGGGAGAAAAACATACTTCGGAAGTTAGGCAACCTCTAATTGTCCCAATTAAGCGTGGTGTACTGAAAACCAAGCTGAGATGCTATCTCTGGACCACTCTACTGGGACGATCTGACCCCTACGCTCCATCTGTGTGGTCTGGGTCTGCATCACTTACTGATTTGCTTCTTGGGTTCAATCCATTACAGATGGCAAACAGTGCAATAAAAAGTCAACTTTCAATTCCAGTTCTACTTTGCGGACGTAAAAGACATTTAAGGCAGAGTTTCCCGAAGTACAGACACATTAAGTAGTTAAGTGTTGAAGTTCCCTGATGTGATGACATGGAATGGAATGGAATGCCAAGAAAGATGTAGTAGTTTAAAGCACCTGATCAGTGTCTGATGCTTGGGATATAACACAATCTGCTGCCCTACTTCCTGATGTGTTAAACAAGATAGGAAACTACCATCTCAGCTTCAAGGCAAACACCTATGTTACACATGGTAATGCATTAGCATTACAGGGTCTTGACAGGGAGAGCTGCATTACTTGCTATTCATTAGAACAGGTCAGTGATTAAAAATTCTGGGCCCTTAAAACGTAATGGTGAAATACAGCTTGGCTCTTTCTGGTGATCTCATTTGACCATATGGAGTCCATTTCCTTAGAAATCTACGTATCAACAGAGCTGGCAGTCCCACAGGCTGTCTGGGGGCTGGAGCTCAGACCTGATATGATCATTAGTCGCACACAAGCACCACAAATGCAGTTTGACAAATCTCCCATTATCTCCGTTATCTATGGCATGACTGGTGTGGAGTTAGCCGTATTGTTTTCAATGCACTGGGCCTTGACCAAATTCATTTGACACATCTGCTCCGGCTAATACCTTCCAGCAGATGATAAGGATCTGCCTCTGCCGTGGCATCATGCCGCCATGCCTCATAATAGCTAAGCAGAATATTTCCGGCAGCACAGGAGCACACACACTGTTTATAGAAAGGCTGGGTCCAGAAGTCAAACTGATCCAAGCAATCACAGAAAAAAATTAATTCTGTGATTTTTATAGCTTCCTCCTAATACATCATTATTAGTGCCCTTGGGTAAAGAAAAGGTCATTAATGGGTAAAGAAAAGGTGATTAATAAACATTGTGGCTAATTACCTCAATCTGAGCGAAAATACAAAAGAAATTCAACCTTTAATGGAATTAGTTGAAGAAAATTGTTATCTTAAAAAAAAACACATTTAACAGTTGTTGGTATTCATGCCTTTCTGCTTCACTGGGGTAAAAATATGAGGAGATACAGAGACCAAATTCCTATGGTCCTTTAGTGCTATAATCAGAATAGATAGATGAAACGCATCAAAAGCATATTGACCTTCATAAATGGGGCAATAGCAGAGTAAGAACAGCTGCACCTTAAAATTGCCCAAATCTACTGTTTAGACAATGATCAACAAGAACCTGCGTGGAAAAGAATGTATCTTTTTTTTACACCCACCTACACTGAGGAGGATGGTTACAAAGGCAAAGTATCAATAAGTTGGACTTTTGCAGAAGTTAGTAGCATTTTAACGCCACCCCCATGGTAATAAACAATATATAATGTGTTTATATGAGACAAGTAGGATTGAATTTTTTAAGACGCAGTTTTAATACAAGAAAAGAACATCTGAGCATTTTTAAGGCGCCGAATAAATTCACAGCTTTTTGAGTATGAGCAGACTTGTGTTTTGTAATTGAGTGCAGATGTCAGTGTACTGGCATCCGGACTGACTCGATCTGCCTGCAATATGATGGAATCTGTGATGACGAGACATGGAGCTGTTGTAATGGCAATAATATTTATGAGGATATGACAACCTTGCAAACAGGATGGGGGTACATTTGCATTGGGATTGGCAGTCTTTCAAACATGTTCATGTGCACTCGATTATGTGCAAAGTGCTGAAGGTTTGGTGAAGACTTGTGTGTTTCCTCACATGTGTGAAGCAACACTCTCAGCTGGTGTTAAAAGCTCTCCGGCTCATATCCAGGATGTTTCAGTTTGGCCTGACGCACAACTGCAGCTAGAGTGAGTGTTAGTGATAGGGGCCATTTGGTGTGAGCTCAATCACACTTGATAGACTGGGTGTTCCCTTTGTGATGTTACTGCACACATGCTGTATGATGTATTATGTGTGAAGCAAAGACCTAATGCATTCTCTGTTTGGTCTGGATCATCTCAGAAGCATGACAGGTACCTCACCGTTGTGCTTTAGCTGTGGTGTAATAATCGGCTAGTTGTTTATACTGGGGTAGCAACGAGTAGCTATAATATTTCACATTTAAGGGTTTGTCTGAAATTACTACACAAGCACAATGATTAATCAGAAAACAGCACTGGAGTGAAGACGTCTGCATGCATGAGTTTTGCGTAGGGAATTTCTAGCCTTGCATAGCTGCTGGAGCCACATGACCCGGTTGTAACCCCTATGTCTGAGCACAGCCACTCTGTGCAGACACAAACAGTGGAGCGAGCTGTGAAACGGCTCGTGTGCTGACGCATGAGGAGTGCAGGGTACAATAATGGACTTCATGAGCGCAGACACAGCAATGTCTCCGCTATCAGACTCTACTAATCACTGTCTATGGGACAGCAGTGTAGCTTCTGCTCCCACACACCGCAGACAAAGTACAACTCAGGAAACTGAACCGCAACAGACCAGGAGATGAATGTAACTAAATCCCTTTTTCAAGGCCACAACTATATGAACTCTTGGATTTTAGTCCATCAGAGTAAACACAGTCACACTGCCTGCAGTCAGTAGCCCTATGAAATATGGGGCTTTTTGAATAAAATGAATATCAATTAAGGCTGTTAATACTGATTGTATTTGTATCTGAGCAACCTCCTGATTAAAGATTAATGAAAAATTGGGATTAAATATTCTAAAAATATTTCATATTTGTGTGTGTGTGTGTTTATTTTTGCCCACTTCAAAATTAAGCAAAACTGTAAATCCATTTTTTTGGCTTTTGTACCTGTTTGAGGGGGCTTGGAGGTGGTGGGATGGGGGTTAAACTACTGTATATATATATGTATGTATGTTTATGTTAATATGTTGGCTTTCATGATCATAAAACAAAAATTCAAATCTATACTAAATGTTTCTGGTAACTTTAGTAATTTTAGCCCATTCCATTTGTACAGTACAGTTTTAACTCTAAGATGTTGGTGGGTTTCCTCACACAGAATATTCATTTGTTGTCTTGCTACATGTCCTTCTTTATCTTTAGACTCTTTTCACAGGTAGATCTCCTGATATTTTCATTTAGAATTATCTGGTACAATTCAGAATTCATTCTTTCATCAATCATAGTAGGCTATCCTGGCCCAGATGCAGCAAGACAGAACCAAACCATGATACTATCAACACGTGATCCTCAGCAAACTATACATGAACAGAAATGTGTTTTTTCTAGAGCAGTGGCTTTCTCCATGCAATCCTGCCAGGCACACAATTGCTGTTCAGTGTTCTCATCATGGTGAATTCATGTATAATTAGCTGGGCCTTAGGTGTTTAGAAGTTAATTTGGGTCCTTTGTGAACTCAGTGCCTATTAAACCAATTGTTATTGGAATGTTTTTTGCTGGGCAAGCACTCCTGGCCACTCCTGGAGAAAGTAAGAATGGGCTTAAATTTTTTCCATTTGTACACAGTCTAACTGTGATTTGATGGAGCCCAACCTTCCTACCTTCCTGGCCAATGCACAGCAATGCGTTGGTGGGCAGTGGTTGCCTAGTGATTAGAACCTTGCCCTTGTGAACTGAAGGTTGCAGGTTCAAGTCCCCACCCGGGCACCCCTGATGTCCCCTTGAGCAAGGTACCATCCAGCTACACTGCTCCCCCGGTGCTGTTGATAACTAGTGTGTTCACAAATGACAAATTTTCACTTCACTAACCTCTTCAGTTAAATAGATGCCAAATTTCTCTTTTTCTGAGGTGTTGGTGCCATTCTGGTTAATTATGCATATGCACATTAGCAAAAGCATGTTAAACCTGCCCAAGTTTGTAAACATCATTAGTCTGTTTCATATTATCAGCCGTGTAAAGGATTTGTCCATTGTTCAGAAGTGTAATAAACAGGAACTTGGCACATTTTGTTGAACACTTAAGAGTCTGTTTGGGTAAATTAGTCCCGAATTTTGAAGGAACACAGTTAAAAAGCAATTTTCTTCAGTGGGTTACTAAGGTTCTTGATAAAGTTGTTTCACCACACATTCCACACTGTGAAGCAGATCTGTTGTTGTACCTTTGCCAGTGCTATTCCAGGTCAAAACTGGTTGGAACATACACTCAAAAAAAATGATATGTGATGTTGGGCTCATGCGAGCAGGCGGGAAAATGGGGATTGGCTGCTGGAAGGTCATGCGGAAACTCCTACCTACACTCCAACATGTGTTTTAGGAGGTAGCATAAACTCAGCATGCTTGGAGGCTGGAGAGATATCATACAAATATGCCTCTGCAAGCCCTAAATCACCACTTTCCCAGACCTCTCGGGATTAAGTCTGAGCTCCCCAAGCAAGGGAGGATCAGAAGATGATATATTGCTTTTGTTTGCTGGGGAAAAAATCATTTAAGAATATATGGGAAATATTAAAGTAATATTTTATCCTTATGAAAGAATTAGGGCTAAAATTTTGTAATGTTGTCAAATCAACATTTTGAGTTGCTGATGAGTTGCAGCGGGATAGTTAAGTTTTAGCTCAATTCTCTAAGCAAACCATCTTTACTTTCCCAAGGTTGTAAGGTTCCCACTGACAGCTAGGAGGTGGTCATGCTATGTCAGTAAGTGATTACGAAAAGTGATTATTTGTCATTGTGAAAACACCACAGAAAAGCACACAATGCACCTCAACAAAATGTGACCTCTGCATTTGACCCATCCATGTAGGAGCAGTGGGGAGCTGACATGGACAGCACTTGGGGAGCAGTGCTAGGGGACAGTACCTTGCTCAGGGGGATTGCACTGGTACTTGTACCGCTCTGTGATTTGAACTGGCAAGTTTTAAACCACAGGGGCAACTCCTTAACCACTACACCACCACTGAATGATGTTTGTTGTTGGATAAACATTATGGCTTAATGTAATCTTACTGAAGCATCTCTTCTTATTCAGTTTAATGGAGATAAAAATGTCCTTCTAATAACTCCCAGTACATCACCCCACTGATGTTTCCTTTAAGGACATGTAATGTCCCTGTCCCATTTGCAGATAGGCGACTCCATATTATGATGCTTCCACCGTCATACTTCACTCTGAGTGTGGTGCTCCTGGGATGGTACATAACTCTTCTTTCCCCAAACATTATACGCTGGTTGTTCTGTTTTGTTTCATATGACCACCATATAAGTACATTGTGCAAGAGATGTTCTACTTTGTCTAAATGCTCAATACAGTAGAGTTTTGTCTGGGATGTAGGAACGGAGATGACTGGGATTCAGCTCCCACAACTGTGTTCCAACCACATTTTACCCCTATTTGCTGAGAGTTGAGTTACAACAAAAATGTTCATCACTGACTCATTGATCTTATTATGGTTTATGTAACTCTTGTTCCTGCTGCTTGAATGTGGTTCTGAAATTCTTTTCAAGTGATTTTTGAGCGACTCCTTCATTCATCATTCATTAGTCTGAGAGGAATATCACTTGCTGTGCCTATATATATATGTATATATATACTGCAAGGATGTATATTTTGCAACAATGTTTTACTGAAAAGACATATAATTTTAAGTACAAATAATACAAAAATTATCATTTTTTTATTTCTCTACATTATCATTCTACAACACAGAAGCTGTCTTTACATTGCGTGAAACTGTGTTTTGCCATCCTGGAGTATTAGCTCTAAAGACTCAAAAAAAACAATATACTTAACATTATCAGAAACCTATAGGAATCACACGCAAAACCTTCATTTAAAAAATGCACCAAACTGTAAAGACTCATTATATTGACATAAACTAGAAGTAAAGACGTCTTTTGAAGATTCTTTCGTTTTTGGGACAGCAACAGTATGTTTGTTCTCTCACCTACAGCTAATAGTCCATGTAGCATCATGTAGAACAGCATAGGTAAGAGAGTGGAAGACCACAATATCCCTGTGGCTGCAAGTGCAAAGAAGTAAGCAAAAGCGCCACCCTGTGGTCATGTGTTCCACTCTTTTGCTATAACAAATATATTAGCATGTGTTCTAGTTTTCTGAGGGTGTGAAATAGTGCAACATGTTGAGAGTCTAGCTGTTCAGTGATTTGCGATGTGGTAAAATTCTGTTGGCTTCTATGCAAGCTGCTTTCCCACTGATTTCGTAACTGTCAGACAGCTCCTGGAGTCATAAGCATGTGAGGATTGTGCCTCAGCGTTCCTTGGTAATCCCTAGCGATGTTCATCAGTCAGAAGATCCAGACAGATACAATAAAAAGAAAGACTAATTAAGGACAGCACAAAATGTGCTTTTTTTTCAGTGGAAAACAAGCATTCAAAACCAAAAGAGAAACATCAGCATGGAAAATATGCTCATATGTACATGCTGAAGAGGTGTGGTAACCTGACCCTGCACTTCCAAGTGGGGGAACAGCATCTTTTGGCATTTACCAGAACAAAATTTACCAGAACAAATCATTTCTCAATTAGAAAGGTAATGTGGTACATAAACACTGTTAGAGTTTTAAAAAGTGTGATTTACTGTCCACACTGTGCACTTTTGTAGATGAAGCTGAGAAACAGTATAATCTTATAATTTCTGATAAATCAATACATTTACATATAACCCCCTATTTAGTCTACTGTAGTTCAGCACCACCTCTCCTTCATGAAGATAGAAGTGAAGTTTCAGTCCAGATTGCTTTTTGAATGACCCATAATACAGGGCAGCCAATTATAACAGATGCCATTTACATATATTAGTATTAAAGGCAAACTAAAACAGCATGTTTAATTCTAAGGGATGAAAAACGGTTAGAAATAATCATGCAAAAATTAAGTAAGATCAATTAAACCACATGACTGTCATAAATGGAAAATTCGAGAACAATTTTTTAACAGGCCCTTTAGCAAAGAAACAACAGTCTGGTTTTCTTTCAGTCAGTAAAACCAGTGCGAGCAGCACTGATGTGTCTGCATGCAATAGAAAGTAGAGTAATGCACAATTACTATATATTTTATATTTATTTAATTTAAACCTACTGGAAGAAAGTAATGTCACATTTTATGAGTAAAATTTATGACACATTTTATTTAAACACCCTGGCAAGGTTGCCATTCCATCACAGAGCAGACACACATACAAAAACAGTCACACCTAGAGGCATTTAAGCATCACCAGTTCACCTAACATACATCTTTAGACAGTGGGAGGAAACCCACACAGACATGGGGAGAACACAGAAAGAAACCAAACCCAGAACCTTTTAGCTGTGAGAAAATAGCACAAACCACTGCCCCACTGTGCTGCCTTTAATGCACATTTTATATTTCATATTTTTTTCCTCAAAATATTAAACTCAGCACATAAATAGAAACTTTTACAAATAGAAAATCTAAAACTCTAGTTCTGTTGTCACTCCTGGTCTTTCCTGCAATGTCTCTGAACACCCTCCAGGGGCACCACTAGAAATTTTAGGCCCTATTAAAGGATATAATATTGTAAATATAATCACTTTTATAGAAAGTGTTCTCCTGCTGTCAGTGTTGGGCCATTGGAACTGGGAACTGTCCTAATTTCCCCTTATAGTGCCCCTGCCTCCCTCATTGGTTCAGTGGTTGTCCTGTACCTGTCCTGTGATCTCATGAGACAAAGAGAGAGAGAGAGAGAGAGAGAGAGAGAGAGAGAGAGAGAGAGAGAGAGAGAGAGAGAGAGAGAGAGAG
>JBBPDA010000039.1:11093982-11128085 GCA_037974385.1 Arnoldichthys spilopterus
AGAGAGAGAGAGAGAGAGAGAGAGAGAGAGAGAGAGAGATAGAGAGAGAGAGAGAGAGAGAGAGAAAGAGAGAGAGAAACAGTAAACAGAAAATAGGGGGTAAAGGAGTGAAAGAGAATCTGCCCCTGGAGATCCCAGTGAGAAATGGAAATCATATTGTTTTTCACTGTGTCATGGTTCATTCAGAAACATAGGTTGAGAAGAACTCTCTTTTTAGCTGTTCAGGGAGAGAACTGCTTATCTCCAAAAGCATGAAAATAAAACGGTCCTCGCAGAACCACTGCCAGATCGACACACCAAACACCTGATTAGCAACAAACCAGTTTCTTTCCTTATTATGGGAAGAAAGTACTTCACATTTTAACCTGGCTGCAGGTTACAAAAAGAGTAAACTTTACTGATAGTGAAAGGTATTAGTAACAAGCTTCAAATTTACCAGTAAATAAAATCAATGAAACTACTCATATCAACAGGAAGAGAAAGATTTCAAAATTAAGAACACTCATCTTCTATATTTATATGATTTTAATTGGTAGCTGCACAAAAATAGATAATGGTGGTTTATTAAAGTTGAGTATTTAATATCAAACTTTATTCACTGTGCATTAGGCTTTATTATGTATCTATTTATAAAATGCAATAAAAACAACAATCTGTGATTTGTTCATTCTCCTGAACCTTTATTTAACTAGAACAAAGAAAAGATTTCCGATGTTTTCACCAACCACTTTAAATATATCTTGTAGATATAAAGTAATAAAGAAATCTGCCTGCAACACTCTCAAATTTCTTTTTTAATTGTCTGGGAACTAAGTATACTAAATGTAAATAGTGAAATTTGCACTGAGAAATCAATGTCCATTTTTCCTCAAAGCAAGCTGAAACGTGGACTTATCTGACCACAGCAAAGGTTTCCACTGTTATTCGCTCTGTCTGAGATGAGATTAGCTTTTCTTTGTGAATTGATTGGCACAATGTGGTGACCCTTGGCTCATCTTTGTTTACAAAGACTAAGCCCTTGGTAAAGTCAATCAGGACACCCTCACCTGTTTCTAGTTCACCTGCATACTGTGGGATGTTTTAAACCTTTTAAAATGTTGTAAAATCTTTTCATTCTTATTTCCCTGGCATCAAACTCAAAAACTTTTTTTATTTATAAAATACAATCAAGTTGGTCAGCCATAATTAATTTGTGATGCAAGCTGATTTTTTGCCTGTAATTAGTAATTACTAAAAACTATACTTTAAGATTTATTTTTAGCTCCAAAATAGGAACACAAATAAGAAAAAGTAAGAAAAACCAACAGCTTGGAAATGCTGCCTTTTACACAAAAACAAAAATGTGAATTTAGGTGATTCATTACCAATAATTTGCTTAACAAAATGTTCATAATTAATTATTGCAACAAATAAAGCGATTATTATTGATTTTCTCCCAACAGACTTTCAGTTATACATGAATACAGGCCATAATAAATAAAGCTTACTGCATGGAGAATAAACCATTAAGATGCATGTAATTTGCACTAATAAATCCTCAATATGTGTTCCTTAAGTTAAAGTGTTACTAGGTAAGCTATTCAATAATGATGAGGAGCGACAGATGGCCTCCTTAGAAAACAATGCAAGAGTAAAACAGCATCCTGTTTGGACCAATAGAAGTGCTCCTGTCTGCTACAGCACAAAACTAAAGAAAGCAACTTGAACAAGCCACACAAATAAATAAATAGCTTTAAAAAGATTTGAGGCCACATTTAACCAAGAGTCCTACATTATTTAGTATTTTTGCAGGTTTCCATTAAAAAGTGTCTTAAAACAATTAAATACCTTAGTGTTCTCTGAGATTAGATACTGAGATTAGATTAATTACTGCTGATGTATCCCCCTTTTCTCTCATTCAGTTTGCAGTTCATTCATAACAGTCACCCTTAATCATTTATTAAGGCATATTTATGCTCAACTTTAAATACATAAATGAATACTGAGCTTTCTGTCCATACTCTGAGTTTTTTTCATCCATATTGGTAAATGTTTTCTGAAAACGTATGTTTACAGATGAAACTGAGCAGTTTTGGGGAGAGGTTATAAGAGTTTTGGTATAGGATTTTAAACATCTGTATGATGTTACCTCATCTGGATGGCCTCCACTTTTGCCTCTTTCTACATTATCACGACCCCTGCATTGCTGTCTGAAACCGCTGACTTTGGCTAGTGGACGTACTGCTAAGCATCCATGCCAGTGTAACCTACCCATGGAAGCATGTGGGCAGGGATGGTTACAATGTCTGAAATGGATTTTTGTACATAAAGGGAGCATAAATAAGACTTTACTTCCACTTATGCATAATACACACTTTCTGAAGAGCCTTTCATACGAGCGGTGTACTCCGCCCATCCATATATCACTTAGCCAACTCACGTCACAAGCATGTAATCGCATTTTAATCAAACAAAATTACAAAAACAATGTGTAACCAAATAGTCTGGCTTTATGTTCTGCCACATGTAAATTATATCTAAATGCATGGTTCGGATTCATAACAGCAGGTGGAGCAACACAGTATTAAGCTCTGCATTTTAATTTGGGGGATTTTGCAGGTTGAATGCATTAAACTTTCCTCTCAACCTGATCCCTTGATCCTATAACACCCCTCTGACACACACAATGACAGGCAGTAGGGCAACCGGAAAGTCGAAAATGTCCACATTAATTTCTCTCTCAATCACAATCCTGCCCCTATCACTTCATCTCGATTATAAAATAAAGCAAACACTTTTAATCAACTAAAAGCATAGCCTACTAACCCCAAAAATGAAGTCAGTCCTACAGACTTTAAAATGTTTGAAAAAATACAAAAGGTAAATCTGAAAAACACACAGCTTTATTAATATACATCACATTAAAGTACAATACATTTGATCATTAGGTTTGAAAAGAAATAAAAGATAATTTTGAAGGATATGTTTGAATAGAGGGGTGGCACGGTGGTGCAGTGGTTAGCATTGGCGCCTCACAGTGAGAAGGTTCTGGGTTCGATCCCAGGGTTGGCCACGGATGCCTTTCTGTGCGGAGTTTGCAAGCTCTTCCCATGTTCGCGTGAGTTCCTCCCACTGTCCAAAGCCTTGCAGTAGGTTGATTGGATACTAAAAATTGCCCTATGTGTTGCCTGGTGACCCAGGACAGGTGAACCCTGCCATAGGCCCGCAGTCAGCTGTGATCCCCACGACCCAGAAACGAAAAAAGCAGTTTAGAAAATGGATGGATGGATGAATGCTTTAAAACATTAAGCCCTAGGCAAAAACTTCCTGAGAGTCCCCAATCAAACATCCCCTGCCTGATTAAATACATTGACATTTCCAACATTGATTGTTCTGTTTCATTGACTATTAGTTGTAGCTTTCAATTCCTTATCCAAGTCTCATCCAACCACTTTGGATAAGCATGTCTACAGTATAAATATGTATTAAATCTAGCTGCTGCTAGAATGCTGTGGAATAGTTTATGGTACTAATGGAATACTGACAAATGACCCAACAAGTTTGACATCCGAATCACTACAGACCAGGGTCTCCGGTTTAGTGAGTACACAATAAATCAGATCCCAGTTTGCCCAATGATCTCCAGCCCTACAGTGCTTCTGCATTACACAGTTTCACGGAGTCACACCATTAGATAATGACCTTAATTGAACTAAATCAGGCGTGCCAGAGTAAAAAAAAACACCTTGCAGTACAGAAGAGCTTCCAGGCCAAGTGATGGGAAACACTGTGCTAGTTTAAACATTTTTCATTGCACGCCCACTGGGAATGCTTTGTATATAGATTTACGGTCACCAATTCTGTCAAGTTCTGTTGTGATTAGTGAATCATCATTATGTACTACACATGCAGACTCATGGAGGAACTTTGAAAATGAAAAATTTTGTGGATGGACATTTCGTTCCCACAAATCAATTAACTATCACTAAAGGCAAATAAAGACAATATTAGATTTGTTTCACAATAAAAGTTACTGTTATGTTCATAAGTGCTTTGTTGAAAACTAGGAACTCAGCTCCTATATGATGCTTAGTTTCAGCTTCATTTTATCTAACTGGTGGCCACTAAGCTAAGCAACTCACTAATAGTGTTTGTCATACCATGAGTGCATTCCTGAAGGACTGTAGCCATCCTGCATGGCCTCTTCTCTCTCCTGCCCTCTGGCAAAAGACTCAGAGCTATAAAAACACACAACTAGATTCATGGACAGCTTCTACCCCAGTGCTGTCAAACTGTTTAACACACATCACGGCGATATGTAGAGCTTTCGGCATGCAGCAATATTGATCATAAAGTGCAATACATAATGTACAATGTGCAATATTTGATTAGGTAACATTGTTTAACAGAGTATTTAACTCACTCATGAGCAATTCTGTTATACAAACTCATGTGGATACTGTCATACACAAGATGATGCTTACGAGTGTTTCACACCCCATACTCACCCATGCACTCTCTAGTAATAGGCACTGATATTCATTTAACTCACTTCTGAAATGTTGCTCTTCACAATCCGGTGTAGTTAACACTCCATGCTAACACCTGCACTGTCATGTCATATTCCACTTTATATTGTATAGTCACTTGATATTTGTACAGTGACTTGATATTTTTATAGTTTAGTTAGAAATGTATTTTATTTTTTTAGATTAGATTTTTTAATTTAAATACTGAATATAAAATAATATTAAAAACAAGCAAAATAAATGAATAAATAAATAGATATATCATACATTAATTCTAAAATTATTATTATATTAATTGTAATGCTGTTGATGTTGCTACTTGTCTAGTCTGCAAAAGAGGCATTCGTGTAAGAATTTCATAATCTGTATGCCGCACTTTTTAAATATGATCTTTAAATCCTTAAATGCAGCATTTTAACTGTAATGACTACTGTGGGCTTTTAGCTATAGGCAGTGTTCTAATTAGAGTGTTAACCAACTTGTTCATAATGATTTTAAGTGTCCTGGTGTGATGAGTGGCAAGTGGTAGCCATTAGTTGGTATTAGCATCCCAATATTCAGGAACAGGTTTAACTGTCCAATTAGATGACAAGAACATTCACAATAGTTGCAAGAGTTAACTCTCGGGCCCTGTTCACACCTGGCATTAACATGTGTCTTGGGTGATCTGATCAGCTGTTCCCAAAACTCTCCTTGACATTACATTGCCCTTCAAAGAGACACACATATCCACAAGCACCTACCCACACATTCCTCAGCTGCTTCACATGTCTTCTTCATGTGCATCTAAAATGGCTAAAGGACATGTTTCTTAGGTGATTAGATAGAAGATAATGTAGGTGCAAAGGTAAATAAGTGAAAAACAGGAGTTCAAAAATTATTAAAAGACAGAGAAAATGGGACCACCAAAGACCACCAAAAACTGTCCCCAGCTTTCACCCGAGAAAAAAACTAAGCTCCACTTCTGTTTCAAATCTGAAATGTCCACAGGTGTTTTTATCCAACATTCGGAGAAGACAGTTCACTGCTGTGGGCCTAAAAGGGTTGTGTAGTCTTTCAGAAACACTATTACTAAAAAAAAGGAAATAAACAGAGAGGAAGTGAATTTGCTCTTGAACACAAAAACAAGATGTGAATTATAGTTTGATAGACTGATGATCAAAGGTTTGTAACTGGGATTACTTGGATGGTGAGAAGCAGAGAGTACAAACCAAATTCTAAGAAATATATTATACATTAAAACTTATATACATTTATTTCAATGTACATTTGTCGGCAGCATCAGAAGGCCTTGTCTTAGACTTTGAATCTGTTCACTCTGACTGTGACTGGCAGGATGGTTGGTCAGTCATTCTAACTAAACCTATAGTACTTACTGCCAGTGGTGACTGGTCATAATATAAATGTAATTTTAAATAATGCAATGAAAAAATAACATTATATTAACAGTAATACTTACATACTATTGTACTATTGGCAAAAAAGGACATTTAGAAATGCAGACAGTTAATGATGACTTGCTGTCAGATGCACTCATTTTTCATAAATATGTGTATAATGAGTGCATCTGACACATTTAAACAAGTCAAAATCTTCACCTGCTTTGATTCAGTGTCTACAGATAAAGGTTATTTTTCAACAGATGATGCATCCAATTGACAATTTGTACTGTTTGTACTGTCACAAATAAACAAAAAAAAGATTCACATGAAAAAGCACCTCCTTACATGTATCACTTGTTCATTTGGAATCAGGTGTTCTAGGTTAGGTGCCATTGATTAGAACTTCCTGCCTGTGGAACCTCTCTTATTTAAACATCATTGACCATATCAAAGATAAAATTTGCAAAAATAAAATTACATAAATATAGCAAAAGACCCCGATAAAGTAACGGTGCATTCCTAACGGAATAAAACAGAAATAATAAGAAAGAACAATAAAGAACAGAAAAACACTTACGTTGCCAGATCGACCGAACGTGATGACGCAGGGTTTTGTCGTGTGTACGTGCGCGTTCTCGTGCGCGTCAGGATCAAATAGAGGACGACGGAGCGGAGCGTTCAGAGACATCGGATGTTTCTTCAGCGGTGGTGTCTGTAAACTTAAGACCGTAGTTAAACGTACAGCACAGTGTTTCATTAGTGATTAAAACAGTGGGTAGAGGGGAGTCAAGATGCGGCTGCTGTGGGGGTTTGGTGCCGTTTTATTTTGTATTCACCAAGCCTTTACATGGACAGGTAAGACAGACGACTTTCAGCCCTTGTCGTCGACCAGCCGCCCCGTGGCTAGCAAGCTAAATGTCAGCGGGTTTTGCTGCCTCGTCCGGAAAATAGACTTTGTTCATATTTGCTGGCTATTTTTGTTAACACCCAGTCGTTTCGTTTTTAGCTACGTTTTCCTAGTGTGAATAGACACGCAAAACGTGTTTTGTTTTATAAATCTGATGTATTGCTCTTACTAGTCGTCAAAGTCGTTTGCTATGTTGCTAAGGCCAACTACGGGGCTGAGGCCACTAGCGCAGCTAATTTCGGCGTAATTTAAATATGTTTAAATCGTTTTAATCTCAGTCAAACATCGATATTAATCTTATTTTCGACTGCAGCTAATTTTCTTAGGTCCATTACAATACATAGTAAGTTGCTAAGCGATGTTTTAATCTCACCGCACTGCCCAGCTATCGGGCTAACAAGCTAATAAAATGCTATTTGACCACGAATACTAAATGCGTTGTGTGTCTCGTTAGGTTCTGTTTTGCTAATAACGCAGCGTTTCGATAGTCAAACCACCCATTTGAGTCTAGTTTGGGGTAGAAATACTTCTTGAATTGCTTCGTCCCCTGGAATATAAACTGACTTGCCGGTTTATTTAAAACTTGTTTTCTTTTAAACCGTTATTCTTGTCAATGTTGTTGGACCGTGTATTGACGCGGTATTTTGCCTTTCTTCGACACTATAAATCACATTCTTGGTAATAAAACGGTTTTACTGCATTTACATCAATTATACATGCAAATTACATTAACCGATTTTTAAAAAACTACCACGTAGGACTAGGTTTGGTCAGAGATCACTTGCCTGGGAAGGAAATAATCATGAGTAGTTGTGAAATCGCTTTGTGTATCGCACGAAGTTTGTGTTTCTCCAGCCAATGAACGTTGATGGTCGAGGAGGCAGAGGCTCCATATTTAAAGGCCCTTTTAAACAGTCCGTATTTTTCGATTTTTAGTATCGACCTCACATTTAGGTTCATGGTTGACTAGACATCTGCTCGGTCTTACTGAAAATTGCTGTTGTGTGTCGTGGTGGGTAGTTCACAATGGAACCGCTTCATGTTCCCTCATGGTTTTCCATGACCAGAGTCGTAGCACGAGACTCGATGTGAACGCACGTGTGAGCTAGCTACGTGCCCTCGTTAACGTTTGCTGTTAATCAGCGTGTTTTGATGAGGAATACATCTTAATTGATGTTTCCAGGCGCGTCTCTTGGACGCTTGCAGTCGTGAAAACCGGCGCAGACTAGTTTGCTTTGTCCATAGGTTTCGCCGTGATGGGTAGCTGTGGGGGGAGTTCAGGCTCTCTGTGACTTCGATTGATCACAAATGTGATCACACAAGGCCACCCCCTGTATCTCTAAGCTCATCAAGGTTACTGTTTACAAGAAAACTGCTGGTTTTGCCTTTCTGTAGTAAAACAACTATGCCAAATAGTACAGTAATCCATCCTTTAATTGGAAGAATGCTCTTATCACTTCTAGTCTTTATAGGATTTGAGCTAAGCTCATTATAATGTTCCGGCAGTGTTCATGACAAATGAAGAAATCCTCAAACTTGCTAAACTTTTACGATTATGCAGTAAAATGGGTCTGTAGCACGGTCATCACAACTTTTTCTTTTCTGGCAATTGCTAACCTGTTTGTCATTTCTAAAATTTATTTTATTTATAAAATCATATGACAAAAAAGGCATTTTTGTTACAGAACTACTAATTTAACAGAAAATCCAAATTCTGTTTGAGCACAACTTAAAAACAAAAAATTGCCCACAGTTTAATAAATTTTGTTCCATGTTCATCACCGGTATAATAATACATGTCATCCCATTAAGCACACCAGAACATGTTCTGTGGCATTTTCTCATTGTAAATTCATTTGCTGATCCTAATGTCACAGTTGATAAATATGTTGTTTACCAAGTGTTTTTACTGTAATTTATTTGCACTCTCTGAGTAGCAGCTGAATGAATGTCAGTCCCTGTTAATCTACACCTAATCAGCTTCAGGCTCGGTTAGAAATAGTACTGAACACAGTGGGGGTGACTACGTGCTATTCTCCATAGCTGAGGTAAGCCTTCCCTTAAGTCCCAGACCCTCTTATAAACAATGCACATTACACTGGGCTGATTTTGTTTTTTGGTGTTTACTGACACTTTCTTTGACGTCAGCCATTATAGAACCTTACCAGTTGTGTAACAGCAACAGGTTGAAGTTGGTTTCTTTAACTGCCCCCATTATGTGCCTTACATGCCTGTGGAGTGCCTTGGAAGGCAACTGCACCATTGCTGAGTGTGTTGTGCCACAGCAGCTCCACATCAGAATTAAAATTAGATTTTCCCCTGAGCCCTCTGTCTTCAGCTCGGCACAGCTTAGAAAATTGGGTTAGGAAGAGCATACAGGTATTTGTCCTTAGTTGAATAGGATTTCCTTTTTTTTGCTGGCATGATTGCTGACTTGTGTGCCATTTTACACTCAAAGTAGGAAAATGCATAAGGGAGTGTTTCTCATCGTTGTCTTTTTATGTATCATGATTGTTTGATACAGTAAAGGAATGTTATTCCCAAATGTGCCATTGTGGTGAATTTTAATACTGCAATGTGCATCCTTAAGAATTAGACATGCCTATAGGTTGTAATAGTACAGCCTCCTCTTTAGACTCTGATCTCAGTTTTGTGCAGTAAGAGACTGGCTGACCATACTCACTGACAGTACTCTTGCATCAGATCCTGCTAGCACTTTTTTTTTTGTCGTTAATCTGTTTATTGTGGCTGTATAACTAAAACCTTGTATTTCCATTTTGTCGTTTTCTTTTTTTAACATTTTCATAGAATTTAAAAACTGATATTTACATTATTTCATGATTAACATAACAAAGGAAATGTTTCTAAATTCCTTTTAACATTTACATTCACCTCCATTATAAGTTAAGAAGGTTGTGCTTGTCTTGTAAAGTTGCCTTTTTGCAGATACAAGGTTTTTGTCTATCGCGACATGAAGTATCTGCCAAGATGACTGAATTGTCGTACATTTTGTTTCATTAGGGTTTTTTAGGGCTGTGTGAAGTGACCTGAAGCAAGTGTTTACTAATTGATTTCTCAATGGAGCTTTGTCTTGTTCACTATAGAGCAAATAAGTAAACAGTCCATTCAGACTTTGAACCCACGGAATGCCAGCAAACTGGCTGTAATCAGCCCATTTTGGTAACCAGTTGCTTTGTTTGATTACTTAGTGGCAAATCAGCCATGTAGCCATAGCTTTACCATGAATTGTGTCTTGCTGCAGTTGCATCATACTATACCAGACTTGAGGAGGCAAACTTTACTTTTGCAATATGATCTTGGAGAAGGACGTTCTGTCAGTGCTCTGAATTTGACCTTTCATGATGCCTGTTCCCATTTAAAGAGCAAATGATAATGTCAGCCACTTGGCTATACTTGTTCACATTTCACTTGTTGGACTGCTCTGAAGACAATAGTCCTCCACTGTTTTTCTTGTCCATAGTTTATACTAAACCAGAGCTTTGATCTGTGAAACATGAAGGAAGACAAGGGTGTACTCAACCTCCTCGTTTTGAGGAAGTGTGCAGTTGCTGACGCCCCTCATTCATGTATCATCTTTGATGTTAAAGATTGTTTGTTAATCTAATGTATGTGCTTCCAGCATGTCTGCTCTTACCAAGGCAGCCAGTTGAATTCCATTGAAATTTCTTCCTGGGGGTCTGGTTTGACCCAGCTTTTTGCACACAGGGAATGTTCTCTGAAATGATCACAGAAGTAGTGTCCAAGAATAACAAACCTGTAAGTTTCTTTAAGCAAAGATCTGAAATTGAAGCCTCCCACAGTGTGTTGACATTTATTCATAGTATTTTGTTCAGTTTACAAGAACCGTCATCATCGCTTCTGTATTGTTTTTCCCATTTCATCATTTACAGTTTAATTTCAGTTCTCATTGCATTGAGCTTGAAGTGTAATTTGCCTTCAGGAGTTTACTGCATGCTTCAGCTGCTTTCATTGCTGCTTTTACTGTTCTTTTATTATGCTTTTGGGCATTAGGGATGTAAATCACAAGTTTACGCACAATTCAATCCTGCATTGATTATTTTAGCCAACAATCCGAAACGTTTTCAGTACCTTAAATTTTGTAGTGATTTTTTTGATACTGGGGTGTGCAGTCAGTATGAAATAAAATTTCACACAATCTCAATTTCAATCAACTCGCACATGCAAACAAATTATGTGAACATTTTATTATTAAAGGTCAAATACAAGAAGACTGGTCATAAACGAAGCAGCTTCTCACTACAAAAACATTACAAACAGTAAAATGAAGTAAAAGTGTAATGAACAAGCAACAGTCTTTGTCCAATTGATACATTGGGTCGTGCGCTAGTTCAGTTCATTCATCAATACGGATTGATTTATTGTTACACCCCTGTTTGGCACTATGCTGTAATTAGGCTGATGTAAGCGAAGATGTGATCTTGCATTGTGATGCCCAAATCAAACTGTTTTAAAATAACACCTTGCTTTTTTTCTTCATTCTAACAATCTCATTTCTTGTTTTTCTTTCATTTTCTTTCTTCTTTGCCATTGCCATCGTCACCACTCAATACATCATTTCCATGAACTACCATCATTTCCATGAACTGATTTAAAATCAATCTATCCCTGGTCACTTGATGCCCTTTGTGTGCATGTATACAGCCAGCTTCATAAAGTCCCCCATGTCACAGATGAAGTTGATAGATGACAGTGCAGAGCTGCACTGTGAGGTTACAGGGAACCCAATCCCAGAAGTGCAATGGTGGTTTGTAGAGGGCGAGGAGCCGAATGAAACAGTCTCTCAGCTCTTTGATGGGGCTCGGGATGACCACGTCCACATCAATACTACCTACATTCACCATGCTGCCAGCACTCTTGTCCTCTTCAATCTCTCTCTCAACAACACTGGCATATACGAGTGCCGTGCCTCCAACGATCCTGACCGAAATGACCTGAGGACAACGCCCAAAGTCAAGTGGATCCGCTCACAAGCAAATGTTATTGTGTTTGAAAGTGAGTTGCGAAGTGTAGAGGAGTGGCCAGCACTGCTCCACTGGTAGATGATGGAGAGCCCCTTAGATTCAGCGTTTTTTTTCCCCCTACCGTGCCCCTTCTGTTTCTTCCCTTTCGCTACAGGCTGATCAGCCTAGTCTACAAACATTACCACAAGCCCTCTCCTTTAGCTGTCTTAGTCCTCAAACCGATGCCCTTTCAAGTCTGATGCTGTTTTTGAGCATGTCAATGCCTGAAGGTGTCCTTGAGATCTACTAAAACACTAATGCTGGTCAGACCAAGTGGAGTGTGTTTTGGGTTACCTGTGGATTTTTTTTTATATTTTGGTAAGATGAATAGACCCGTGGTTCTGGAAACGGGGTCAGATTGTCTCATTAGATAAGCTTTCTTTGAGTAAATACTACTGCTGTACTGAAATGTAAGACCCTTTTGTAGAGCAGTTGATTTACCCTTTGTGTCAAGTGTTTTAGGTTGCACTGCTTTGGAATAATGATTCTGTAAAGAACACAGCAAATGTCTTGCTACACCAATGTGGCATGATTTGCAGTAATTTGAACATGTTAGGAAAAAGTTGTTTGATATTCTTATTTTTTTTCCCCCTTTCTTTGGTTAAAAAAACCCCCAAAAAACTCATTCATCCCCAAATTTATCACAGTCCCTTGGTGACTGGAAAATTGTCAGACAGAAATTTTGCCTGTGTTCATTACAAGTTGCTCTCCTTTTTGTTTCCCTGTAGCTCGTAGTCCCAATATATTTCCCCTTCTTGACCTTTAGCTGTCTTTTTCTGGGGATGAGGGCTGTCCTCTTGGTGCACATTTTATTTAGTGAATATTTGACAGGTCAGGGATAATAATAATTAATAATAATTTAAAACTTATGACCGTGATTTCAGAAATTTGAGGGCTATATCTTTAAGTACTGCTTTGAAAATCAACAGCATGTGATGCTGACTTAAATCTTTTTTTAAGCTTTATTATTCAAGACTCAAAGATTCATTGTTAAAAGAAGTAGGCCACATTATTTGATACTTGTGTGAAAATCATAAAGATATTAAATATGTTGGTACATACTCTGCACAGAACCACAATATCCATCATAGATCCAATCTAACCTGCAATCAGTATCTATTCATAACTACTGATTTGCTCACCTAGTAAAATTTATTCAAATGTCCCTTTTTTTCACATTGTTTTCCTTTTTTTTTAACCTATATAGAGGCAGTGATTTTGTCTGAGCCACATGAGGTTATCAACAAGACCGCTGCAACACTCAGCTGCAACCTTACCAACCCATCGTCTAGTGTCAAGGGCTTCTACTGGACAAGAGATGGCAAGATAATCGAGAACACCAGGCATGAATCTGAAGAGCTGTACACGGAGTACACGTACGTTTCTTTCATCTGTTTAAAACCATTAGTTCTTAAACCTGTCCCCAGGACAGTCTGTGGGTCCCTGTGGACAAGTTTGTGAACCATTGCTTTATACATACAGTAGCTTTGAATCTGTTCAGTGTGATGGGCGAGTTATGGTTAGACTGGATCTCTGCGTAAGAGCACTGACCCGCCATCAAGATCTGTCCATGTAATTTTTAGGTTTCACAAAGAGGCTCCCATGAGCAGCAACAGTGAACGAGGGCTTTTAAAGCAATACTGGACATCAGACTAAAAACACAGGATCTATTTTGACCCCCGCTGTGGGAAGGACAACACTGACGTGCCGCTTCGCATGTAGCATAGACTTCGGTTGTGGTGGCAGGGATAAGCACACCCAGCACTCCATCCTCTCTGACCTTAATACCTCATTAGAGTGAGGAGTAGCGTGTGAGCTCTGGTGCGGAAGAAGCCCATGTTTGCAGCTAATAGAGATGGTTTGAAATCATGCCAAATGCATTTACCACTCTGTTTTTCTTTATTTGGTTGGAGTTGTGTGGTTTGTGGCTTTCTCAGAATGTCCCTCAGTGGCATGTAGTGGGATGTTGGGGTAATGTGGTACTGAATGATGTCTAATTTTCATGCGTCTCGATTTATTCTTTTTGGCAGCATTCAAAAGATTGATTACCACTCTGCAGGAGTATATTCCTGTGTCTTCTTGTCTAATCCGGAAGCCGAGGAGAAGATTGAAGTCAAGAGTAAGGATGTTTCATTTCTTCTGTTGCTATCCTGGCATAGCATTTTTGTTCAGGTGTTTTACTTTATCTTTAATATTATGTAGTTAATAAAAACAAGCCTTAACCAGTGAGTTAACTTTATTTAGCCAGACTAGATTTTTATCTTATTTACAGTGGTGGCCTAGCAAAAGGCCCAAACCTCTCGAGGAGAGAGGAATGCAAACGCATAGCTGACCCCTGTACATCTTAGTGTTTTTTTATTTTAATTGAGCTGCTTTTTGTTTTGTGCTACAGTTCCTCCTCATGTTGTGCCCTACAAACACTCTGAGAACAGTAATGAACAGGATAAGGCTACACTGGTGTGTGTGGTTCATAGCTACCCCCGGATAACTGATTGGAAATGGTACATGGTTGGTGAAGACCCTGAATACAGGAAGGTATGCATTTAATTGTTTTTGTATACACCGTTTTGCATGAAATCTAAGTGTGCAAATGTTTTTCTTTAAAAAAAAAAAAAAAAAACTGTTTAGGGTTAATACTGGCAAACAGTTGTAGGGTTTCTGCTGAGTCTTAAAATGTCAAATTAAAGAAAATGATTTTAAGGCTTAAAGTCTGCAACATTTATGCATTAGGTCTTAAATGACTTGTTTTGGGCTTAAATGTCATTGTGAAATTAATGCTGCTTGTGTCAATTTTTGGAGGGGGTGGGGGGTATTTGGTCCTGACCTGGGGTACCACTGAGGTTTCCTTGACCAAGATACTGTTCCCTGGGTGCGGTTGATAGCTGCCCACTGCTCCATGTATGGTACCTTGCACAATGGTGGTACCTGGGTGGAGACTTTAACTTGTGGCCTTCTGTTCACAAAGGGAAGATTGTACTGCCCACCAGTATGAATAAGGTTTGGTAAATGTGAATGAATTAATATTTTGTTAGCAAGTCTAAGACTCTTGGATTTTCTTTTATGTCCTTTATTCTTTTTTGGGTTGAAGATGGAACCTGCAAAGAAGGCAGGTAGTTAGAAAAAGTTGGTAATTACAGACACACCCAATTTTTTTACACATTCAGCATCAGAACTGAGGTTCAGGAAGCAAAATGAGATCAATACCCACAGATAACATGCATTTTAAAATTTAAAAACATTTAAAAACATCAGATCAGGAAGAGCATGAGATTAAGGTCATACAAGATTGTTTGAATTTGTCATTTTACTGCGTTGGTCACCATCTAGAACAATGTTTACATGTAATCCTAGGTGGGTTTAGTCCAAATTTCTGCATTTCATAAATAAAATATAAATCCTGACTGATCTTTACGTGAGAAGTGTATATTTGGGTATCAGCCCATAGCTCAGTACAACGTATCCCTAAGTCACTGTAAACCTTTCAAAATATTGTGACTTAATGATTTCTCAATTTCTTTCAGCCCATCAATGGCTCTGGAAAATACACAATCAAGAGCACTCCTGATAATTCCACACTGTCTATTGATGACCTTGACATCACCGAGGACATGGGTGACTATGAATGTGTTGGGGAGAATGAATTGGGCATCAAATCTGCCAAGATCCACTTGCGTGTGCGCAGCCGCCTGGCTGCCCTTTGGCCTTTCCTCGGTATTGTGGCAGAGGTCATCATCCTCGTGACCATCATCTTCATCTACGAGAAGAGGAGAAAGCCTGATGAGATTAGCGACGGTAAGACCAGAGGCCAGTTTGCTTAGAAGCCATTGAATGTTCAAATTGGTGACTGTACATGTTCTCAGTGATTCAGATTTTTTATTTTTATTTTTTTTTAATTTTCAAGGATATTTTTCATCATGTTTTGTATTTTTGTTTTTCCTTCTGCAAAGGTTTTGGCATTATTGTTGTTAGTGCGTTAGCTGAGTATGTTTTTTATTATTTACATTGTTTATTTCTCTGTTTGCTGCTGCTTTTACGTTGTGGTAAGTGCTCAAAATTGCATGTCAGGCTGAAGTGGTTTTACTCAGGCTAGGAACATGGAGCAGATTTTCCAAGTCAAGATGCGCTTCTTGCATAGAGTAGCTGCTCCCAGGCATGTTAAAATTGAACAGCTCTTTCACTGGTGATGGCTGGTTTAAGGGGAAGGGGGGGGGGGGGGGGAGCGAGAGAGACAAAACCCATGATTTTTGTTGCTGGTGGACAACAAAACACAAAAGGGAAAAAATTACTGATCACTTGTGATTCTATGCGCAGCCAGTGAAAGGGTTGATGAAAGTCTGACCTGACTGAGGCCAGATTTGGTTTTCTTACGTCAAGGTGCATTTGGTGAATTAACCAGGTTGCTGTTTAAGGGTGGTAGGGCATATATTGGCATCGTTTTGCATGCTCTCTGCATCATACTTTCATTGCATGAGTTACTTCAGCTATGGGGAACTGAAGTACAGTCCATCTTACTGCTTAGGGACTGTGTGCAACTGAAGCTAGGTTGGGCAAATAAAGTATGACCCCTTGGTTGTCATGTGGACCTCTTTTTTTTTGTTTTTTTGAGGGGTGTATGAGTCCTGTGCATGGGAAAACTTACACTGGGTAAAATGTTCATATTTGATCAGCCATCATGTTGCATGGTTAATCTAACTGCATTATTTTGCATGAATCATTATGACTAGAGTTTAGGTTATGCCACATTAATCCTGAAGGGTATAGCTTTGACATATAAAAAAGACTTAACGTTAGAGTTCAGTCATGGCTGTGTGACGTTTACTTTAACGTTGTAGGAATTACTTACTTGACTGCTTAGGTGTCCATTTGCTTTAAGGCTGAGTTAGTAAAGTCGATTTCTTAACCCTTGGAAGTTGTTAGAACTAGCATTTAGCAATTTTTCCTCCTTGTTTTTAATTGCAAAATATTTTAACATTATTTTTTCCCGCCTTTCCTTTCCCTCTTTTGTGCCTGTCTGCTCACTGTAGATGATGACTCAGGATCAGCCCCACTGTAAGTCGATTACATTTATTCTGGATTGCATATAGTGGAACGTTTTGTTCATGGGTGGTTCTTGCTCAACTGGCAATTGAGAGGAGGATGAGCCTAACTGTCCTGTCTTTCAGGAAAAGCAACGCTGCGACAAACCACAAAGACAAGAACGTGCGGCAAAGGAACTCTAACTAAGGAGAGCAAGTGAGTTCAAGCAAAAAGTGCACTTTGTTCTGAAGATCTTTTTAGGGCGGTCAGAGTTTATTTATTAACACTGTAAATTAATAATGCCGCGTATTTGTTTAATGCTGTTAACACTTCCACCTCGTTAGACCTTTCAAGCCATTTATAGAGGTGGAGTGTGTTCAGCCCCACTGCTCAAGTGCTGTATTTGATAAGAATCTGAGATTGTAGCCCTTTCGTTTAGATACAGCTTTTAAAGCAGGACGTTTGGCAGACTCTGGACAGTGGTAGATGACTCTGGAGAAATGAAGCGTCAAACTAACCACATAATGGAGCATTCCAGTTTCCCTTGAAAGGCTCCACTGTAACAAAAAATCAACAAACTGTATGGATGAGAACCACTGGAGTTATACTGTACATTCTTATTTAGGAACAAAATTGTCACTAAACTTCCAGGACATTTTCAATTTAAATTGAGTCCTTTTGCCCTATTTGTATTTGTCCATTCGTCATGATTTTCTCACAATGTAAATGCCCATTAATGTCTTAATGTCCGAGGTTCTGACTGCTACAGTCTAGATTAGTTGTTGGTTGGAACAGGCAACATGGTCTCTGTGGGTGTGTGGAGCAGCCTGGTTTTCTTAAGCTTCATGTGATGTGTAACATTACGGGTTTATTGAAAGTGGTAAATGCATTCTAGCATTATTTAGTCCACGGTCACAGTGACGTAAAATGTTGCACTTAAAATAATTCAAGCTCACATTTGAGCAAATAATTAATTTTGAATTATTGTGACACCTTTCTAAATGGGTTACCATCTCTGACTGCGTCTTCTGTCTCCTTTAGGAATCCCGATGACTGACTAATAAAGCTACAAGAGAAGCATAAAGTTGCTGAGTAGCACATTATCTAGTGCACCCTGCAATTTCTGAATAATCATTTATTTGCTTGAGTGTAAATGTCTTGAGATATCGATTGGTCTTTTCCTTTCTCCCAGTATTCCGCTGTGTTTTTAAAAAGTGGGCTTTGGGGCGGGAGGGGTGGGAGAAATTGCATGATTGTATTCTTGCTGTAGAAGTGTGTTCTAGTGAAACCCTTTTAATGTGGGAATTAACAATTGGTGATTTCTTTTGTGTTCGCTTCCTCCACTATCCCGCATTACTCCAGCCTTGGTACCAAACTGTTTACTATATGGTCTTTCCTGTGTGCACTGCAACCTAGAACATCCCCTCTCCCAGCCAGCTTACGATCAACACAGGAGACTGATCACTCCTACATACTATCTAGATTTGTGATCTTTTTGGATGGTGTTTTTCTCCTAGAAATGCTTAATAAACTAGTCTCAGACACATTCGTTTTCATTTTAACTTTTAGAAATGGAGATGTTGGAACGGAGTTAACAGTTTGGTACCTTGGCGGTGACTTTTTTTTTTTTTTTTTTTTTAAACCTTCAAAAGCCTCTATATTGTCTTCATAGCTTGGCAGCATGGGATTTGCCGAAGTTCAGATATTCATGATGTCAGTTACTGCAGTAAGCAGTGATTTTTGCTTTTCCTCCTCTTACGTTTGGCAGTAGTCAAAAGATTCCTAATGTCATTAGTTCACTTGGCAATCTTTTTTTCCTGTAAGCCTTAATGTTAATCTACTTCACAGTATGCTTATTTTTAGTTGTAGATATACTAAGTTAATTATTAAATATTCATTCAGCGCACACAGTCAGCCAAGCCATTTTTGCACTGATAAAATTGAGGGCCTCTTCTGTTTGCTCAGTTTTGTTGTTTTTCTGGATACAAACAGGCTAAGGCCCATGTCAGAAAATATTCATTTGTGACCGTTCTGGTGAAAGGCTTTGTTAATGTAGAATAGCGACAGTAAGATCTAGTTATGAGGACCAAGTATGAAGTGCGTGCCATTTTTCCACTCAGATACGAAATCTAAATTGCTGTTCCAGTACTACAATGAATGACCTTCGAACTTGATGTAACTTTTAACAGAGTAAAAGTGACATTTAGTGGAGGTTGTTTATACTCCTGTAAACAATTCAGAAGCCATACTTTACACACTGCTGTTTAGTATTGTGACTGATTGTGCCATTTTCTTTAAGAGACATGTTGAATATTGAGAATTTGTTAGAATTGTATAAATTATTTTGCCTTAGCAACCTAAGTAATCTGAAACACTCAACTGTACTGACTTGCACACTCTGAATAAAGTTATTTGGATTGATTTTAACAATTTTTTTCTGTAGTCTGCTTTAATTTACCGATTGGGTTTTGTGCCCTTTTTAAATACAAAACTGGTTTTCTAAATGAGTATTTCCCAATCCTGATCCTGCAGGCCCACTGGTCCTGCCCATTTTAGGGTTTTCCCCACTCCCAACACAAATGATGTAATTAACTCACGGACTGGGCGGAGTTAACTTCACACTTCCTCACCATGGAGAAGACCTGTTTTCTAACCAGCTTATGCAAAATCAGCTACTTTTTTTTTTTTTTTTTACATAAAATCAAACCTTGATCCTTTATATGATCTTGTTTGTTTGGTTTTGTTTTTCCCCTTTGATGTCTGTCTTCCATCCTCATTGCTGAGAGAAATGGCTTTAAACGGTTCACAAAAATATCTTCAGACTGCACAGTATATACAACAATCAGCCACAACATTAAAGGCAGTGATCGGTGATGTGAATAACAGTTTTCTTGGTCCAGTGGCAACTGTCAAGGTCTTCTGGGATATACAATAGGCAGCAAGTGGTCAGTCAGTACTTGAAGCTGACCAGTAGGTAAACTGGGACCCCTATGATCAGCAATGATCCTTAGGCACATCTGACCCTGATGCTGGTTTACTGGTTGTCCTAACCACTGCATACTGGGAAAACCACCCACAAGACCTGCTGTTTTGTGGCCCAGACTGTTTAGCCCAGTGTTTCCCAACCCTGGTTCTAAAGGACATTTTAAAATTTTTCTTGCTGGGACATGCCCACCTCAACCCAGAGAGACTTGTAAACTACCTGATTAGTGGTAACCAGGTGTGGGGAGAAGGGGGGCCTTCCAGGATTGGGGAATACTTTCTCAGTTGCTGGAAATAATTGGTGGCCCTATATGACCTGCAGGACTAGAGACTGTTGAGCCTTTAAACTTCCAGCATTTATTGACTGTTCTTAGCTGAAATCTGACGCAGGAACAATCAAGCATTGTGGCTCTACAGGACAACACTGAAGTGGGTGCTACAAAAGAAGAACACAATCTTTAGCACACAACCCCTCTGCTACATGGAACTTATTGTGCTTGAAGGCATTTTAGGTCTGAGGCCTTCTGCATGAGGAAAATAAGTGCTTTTATCAGTGCTGGATGACAGTGCTACAAGACATGCTTTAGAAATAGAGGCTGAAAGAGTAACGCATCGGTGAGCAGTAACCAAAGACCAGATGAGTGAGTGTCATTGTGAACACACCCACACCACAACAAAATGCAGCCTCATTTAACCCATCTGTGCAGGAGCAGTGGGTACTCCCCCAATGATCATCATGCAGCCCTTGCAGAATATCTCAGACTGTGGAATGCTTTAGGACATGCACTTTTCCCAGATGCCAGGATCACACAACACTCAGTTTTCATCTAAGAAGGTAATACCCCCCAATATGTTTGCCGTGCTACCCATAGAGGGTAATGCATAGAGAAAGTCTTAGCTCCATCTTAAAGCACAGCTCATGCTGAACCCTTTTCACGTCTTTTCCAAAGCCCCAGGAACAGATGGACCAAGTGTGGAGTGGAGCTGAGCTCTGCTGGTAGGTTGATCACTAAGGGTGCAACTTCAATTTCAGCCACACGATGGAGCCATCACCCCATCCACCCTCGCGAGAGCGCTGGAAAAGAGAAAAAAACTCAGATACGAAGCTTCCAAAAGTAATACAAATGCGAAATTACTGGCAAAACAAAAAAGCACAAGTAAATGTTCTAATGAAAGAACATAAAACTCACTGGAAGCTATGTAAATGTAAATTTAAAGGCGCGGTGGGCTCCAGGAGCGGGCGAGGCAGGAACAGCTACAGCTGCTGCCATGGCAACGCGACGGTTGTCCAGCGGGAGTGGAGGCAGCGCCGAGAACAGCGAGGAGGGGCGATTCCTTCCTCCACCCGTATTCAGCAAACCCCGCCCCGCTCACGGAAAGGCCCTCGTTCTGGAGCGCCAGCGTCGACCTACCAGCCAGTCCCGGTGCAGGAGGGGGAGCAAGGTGTTCTAGAACGCTTCTTAACCCAATCCTAACGCGAGTGGGCGTGGCTTTAAGCGCGGCGCACTGTTGCGAGTGTAAACTATGGAAGGCGCGACTTGCCAGAAAACGGGTGGGGAAAAATTCGACACAATACTCCATCACGCCAAGCAGCGGTGTGTATGTGAGTGTGAGGGTGTGTGTCCGGTGCGCGCAAAAATACACATGCGTACAATCACACACACACACCATCACACACACACAGCAAAAGCGGGTTTTTTTCTAATCCCGTTATGGACGAAGGGGAGGATGGCGAGGAAGACCATGCACTCCACAGGATGAAGAATTTAGCGCCGGGAGGGGGAGCAGCGACGGCGGGCAAGACTCCCAGCGGCGGCGAGCACGAGCAAGGCAAAGGCGAGCCTCGCACGGCGGAGGACGCGCCCGCCTCCTGTGGCCCCTCGCCCGGCAAGTGTGGCCGGGACGCAGGCGAGGACGACGGAGGCATGAGGCGCGTGGTGAACGGCGACTGCCGGAGAGACGCCTCCTCCTCTTCCTCCTCCTCAGCCACCGCCGCCGCCTCCTCCAAGCGCGAGAAGCAACAGTACGAGCAGCAGGCGCCTGACCACGACCTCCACCACTGCCAAGACATGGATGGCGCCGCGGAGCCCGCGACCACCACCAACACACCGTGCGTCCCGGACAAGAAAGACCCGCGCGTGTCCTTCTCCAGCGCGCCCAGCCGCGAGGCTTCTGTCCCGTCCAAGCTGCCAGAGGACGGGCAGATCGCGGCAGAGGATGGAGAGGCGCGCGACGTCCAGACGTACATGCAGCGGCAATTCAGCTCCATGCTGCAGCCCGGAGTCAACAAGTTCTCCCTGCGCATGTTCGGCAGCCAGAAGGCGGTGGAGAAGGAGCAGGAGCGCGTCAAGAGCGCGGGCAACTGGATCATCCACCCCTACAGCGACTTCAGGTAGGGCTGCAAGGCCGCTTCCAGAGGGGCAAACCCAGAGTGGAGAGGCAGTTCAGAGGGACACAGATGTGTCAGAGTTTCACAGCTTTTGTACAGAAAACAGTCAGTGGGTCTCAAACTTACAGGCAGAGGCTTTTTCACACTGGACTCATTTATTATGGGCCATCCACTGGATTTCTCCAGTCGCCCCACTTAGCTTTGTTTTAAGACCCCCTCACACACACTCCACATCTCTGGCATTTCTGTTTGCTCATTTAGAAAGAATCCACTAACCCTTGACTCAAGTTGGAGACTTGTGAGACTTTTTTTTACTAGTCAGGGAGGTTCATCATATAGCATATAGCATGATCATGGCAAACCCACAACTGGCGAACCAACACATATCAGTCAGACATATAATCTGTCATTTTTAGCGCAGCATGCTTTGGTATTTTGATGAAAAATGACATAAAAAGTTCCAGTAAAAGAAGTATACATCAGCATGAAAGTGGCAGTGGATCAGTCTGAAATTGGTAAGCGTCTAAATCACGGAATCCACCCTGTATCAGCACCATGTCTCCTCATGAAGTTTCCAACGATTGAGACTTGATTGCAAAAGCTGCATTTTTACAATCAGTTTGGACCTTCTCGTTACGCGTCAGGTTTTTAGGGTTGTTGTTTAGATTGTCTTCATTTCTGTTTGCAGTTTTTTTTTCATTGTTTTGCCCACGTCTCAGCATTGGGCTGCATCTGTACTTCATCTGTACTTTAGCATAATGGTCAGTCTTTATAGGACCATTAGGCAAGTTTAGGGGCAGAAATTGTCGCAGTGTTACACAGAAAGCCTGCAGGGATCTCCAGCTCCAGACGACTGGTGTCCAGCACAGTTTGTCTTTCGTGGCCATATGCCCCAAGTTCTGGGGGCTTTGTTTGCTTTCTATCAACTCCTGCTGTATGTCTTGCTGTACTGCAAGCCGGGGAGGCGCGCCAGGGTTGTGCACAAAAGCAACACACCCCAAAATCCAGAAAGTGGCTTTGCATCCCTAAACGACTCCTGTGTAGTGAGTCATTTCCACTGGAGTAGGTTTCCATGCAAGCTTTTCACACGAAACCCTCAAGCTGAACGCACACGACAAAGGGAGATGCATTTGATGCGACCTGAATGACACTATCAAGTATTTTGACAGTGCTGCATTCTTTTTGTAGCCTAAAGGTGCAGTGAGAACCCAGACTGTGGACTTATTAAGGCTGTTTCAGTGCAGAGAAGCCAGTGCTAAAGGGTTCGCATCCTGACGGGGACGAGGCCGCACACATAAAGGTGTCACTTAGACCAGTTTAGAGCAGCAATGTTCGTTAAGAAGCCTGTGAAGTTCCGAGGGGTTCAGCACCATGGACAGCTCAGCCCCCCCCAAACACAGACAAAGGAAAGCCGTGGGAAAGACAGCTCGGTTTCAGTCTCTCCGTTCCTTCACCTCAGTATGTGTGGGTGTCCTTGTGACGACCTTGCACATGACGAGGACGTTTTATTGGGGCAGTGCGTAATAGAGCCATCTCCCCAAAATTGTAACATTCACAATTTATACAGACTGTGTGTGGCCTGGCTGTGCCCATCTCTCTCTCTTTCTCTCTCTCTCTCTCTCTTTCTCATTCATCCCTCTCTCTTTCTCCCTCTCTCTCTCTCATTCATCCCTCCCTCCCTCTCCCTTTCTCTCGTCCCTCTTACTCTATCACTCCCCCTCTCTCTCTCTCTCTCTTTCTCTCTCTGTGTGTGTGTGTGTGTGTGTGTGTGTGTGCTCGGGTTATTTATGGGGTGTAACCCTGGCTGTCTCACTGAATGCCAAGGGACTTGAGCAAAGCCATCCCCCTGTCGTAAAGCCTCTGTTATGCTGAGAGCACAGCCTGTCAAATACAGAATACAGTTGTGTAATGCTCTTTCGGAACTGATGTGTAAAAACGAGGTGTGTAACGACTACACAACATGATACAGTCCTGCCTCAGTTCTATGCTTTTTTTCCATACAGATAAAATAAGGTGTGTTTAAAAATGTGTCTTATATTAATTAAGGGTCCATATCATGTAAAACCCAATTTTCCTCACCTTTTCTAAATTTAGCGAACGATATGAAAGTTTATATCAATCACTCACCAATCAAATATATGGAAATGACGCCTGTTTTGACTGGCTGCCCTTTAACAAAGCAGTTGTGTTTCGGCCCAGACTGCTTTTGGAATCAGACATAATGAAGGACAGCCAATCAGAAGAGAGCTCATTTACATCATCGTGCATATCAATACATCTATATATATATAAGGCATGGTAAACAAAATAGAGCCTAATAAAAATGAATTACAGCTGTTTTGGTGCGATTTGGGTGGGGTGCCATCTCTGCTGTTAGCAAAATGACCAAAATGCATCCCCTTTGTTAACCTGCCAGGGGTTGCTCCTATTGGTCTATCTGTCTGTTAAAAAATCATTTGCTGATTACAGGTATGTTTTTCGTTCACCAAGGTACAAACAATGTACATGTAACCTTACAGGCACAACCCTTTAAAATGCCCATATCCAGCATTTTCTTGCATTTTCCTTTTCCCTTTAGGTCAGCTGATGACATTTGAGGGGTTTTATTTACCAAAAACAGTTATTATATAGAAATAATTTTTTACATGACATTTCTCTATCCATTAGAATTCAACAGGCTGGTTTTGTTAATGTGATTCGAATACTGTATGATATGTAAGATATGTAAATGACCTCTGTTCTGATAGGCTGCTCTGTATTTTGCCTTTATCAAAAAGCAATCTGGACTGAAACACTTCTTATAATTTTGTCATGTGTAGATAGAGCCGAACTGCTGTAGGCTAAATAGGCGTATATATGGAAAAGCATAGTTTTTTGTGACATTATGTGACATCAAAAACTGCATTTAAGACGAAGTGTTTCTGCAGCTATGTTTATGTATATGGACCTACATCCACTTATTTTATAGACTTAAAGAGGTTCAGCAGTATTTGAAAATTTTCATTTTCATGCAAATGTTCACACTAGGCCTTTGTTATATGACTAAAGTATAAGAAGAGACTGCTTGACTGCAGCAGGGCGAGAACTCTGAGAACTTGGGCCGGAGTTCTGGGCAGTCTCTGCATGGGCTAGAAAGCGAGATGCCCTTTTTTGATAAACAGAGACAGGGCTCAAATAAAACAGGCAGAAGATGAGGTGGTGGGGTGCGGTTCAGTCATGGTCCTACACCCAAACATAGCTTTTGAAGCAATGTTGAATTCAAGCCTGATGTTGCTTTACACATCCACACAGTCTCTTCCACACAGTGAAACATACAGCGCATTAATTAAACACTGGTATCGGATAAGTACTAAGTATCGGCCCATACCCAAAGCCCGAGTATCGGTATTGAGATTGGGAAAATCGGATTGGTGCATCCCTATATATAATCCTATCAGTATTGAAAAGTCCTGCTTGATATATTGTTGTATTAAAAAAACTACATTGTGTATTTCATTATTTCTGAGATTTAGATGTTTTGTTATATGACATTCTCTCTATCTGTGGTTTCCATTATTTTGCCTTTGTAAAAGCACCCAGGCTTGTTTCATTGACTGTGTTTCTCTCAATGTCCTGTAGGTTCTACTGGGACTTCACAATGCTGATGTTTATGGTGGGCAACCTAATAATCATTCCTGTGGGCATCACCTTCTTCAAGGATGAGACCACCACGCCCTGGATTATCTTCAACGTGGTGTCGGACACTTTCTTCCTCATGGACCTGGTGCTCAACTTCCGCACGGGCATTGTCTTCGAGGACAACACGGAGATCATTCTGGACCCCAAAAAGATCAAGAAAAAGTACCTGCGGACTTGGTTTGTAGTGGACTTCATCTCTTCCATCCCGGTGGATTATATTTTTCTCATCGTGGAGAAGGGGATCGACTCTGAGGTTTACAAGACAGCGAGGGCACTGCGCATCGTGCGCTTCACCAAAATCCTTAGTCTTTTGCGACTTCTCAGACTTTCCAGACTTATCCGCTACATCCATCAGTGGGAGGAGGTAAGAGCAACTATACCTTCACACTCTCTGTTAACATGCTTAAACGTGCAGCATTTTAGCATTTCAGTTGCCACTGGCTTTTGGTGACATGTCTGGACACAAAGATTGTCTTGACATCTCTATAAGTGACCTGCATACTTGTTCAGACCACAAATGAGCATTGTATTCAAATTCCTATAGTTGGGACTATGATTAAAAGATGTTTCCTATAAACTTGTGTATGGCAAAATTATGTCACATCTGATTGACCGTTTGGTTATATTATAAAATATTAAAGAGAAAACTGGGTTGCTGTGGGTGCTTTTATGTATAGCTTTGCTAAGCTAATAGTTAACGAGAACTGTATACACCAACGGTTCTCAAATCCAGACCTTGAATCCATATTCCGGTCCTGGATTTTGGAGTCACCAGTAGATGTGTTTATATAATTGACTGGCCGCCTAGAATCACATCTACTGGTGATTCCAAAATCCAGGAGTAGAATCTGGATTCAAAGTCCAAATTTGAGAACCCCTGGTATACACTGACAGGTAATGGAACTGAAGACCTGCACTCACAAAAGTAAAGAGAATGAGAGATGCCCTTTTAGTTCCCTTTCCCTTTTAGTTAACTTTCAATGGGTGCTTCTTCCTTTTTTTACACAGATTTTATGCCAAATATAATTGTCACCAATTGAACCCACTAGCTAAGACGGTCAAATACTGTAAACAAATTATTCTTTCTGACCAGAGGAGCTTTTTTGTAATTCTTTGAACCATTGGATGAAGTGCCCCCTTTATGGTGTGTTTGCACCACATGAACTGAGGGGGATTTCATTTCTTACAACGTCATTTTGACTAGTCTAGGTACTTTAGTCCAGGCTTTATTGAGCCAATATGAGCAGGAACAGAAGTCTCCAACCTTTTTTCTTCTGAGAGCTACTTTGAACAAATGAAAGTGGCGGAGATCTGCTTGTGTATTATATTATTTACATTCATTAACATAATGTACATGAACAGTACACATACAGTGACATTAATCAGTTAAGAGAGTTAATCAGAGTTAAGCTACGTCTTCACCTGCAGGAGAAACTTGTACAAGCTGCCGTGGAATAACGACCAATGTGGGATTTTTTTATGAAATGAAACACTGGTATCACAGATAAGGCACATGCACATGTCCATAGCATTCAAGAAAAAAACATTTTCCCATTCCTAATGGAAATAGTGTGTATTCACCCTTTTCCTGACCAGCACACTTTCTTATTTCAGTGGTGGGCAGTGGTGGCCTAGTGGTTAGGATGCTCCCTTTGAGACCTGAAGGTCACAGATTTGAGTCCCAACCCAGGCACTACTGAGGCACCCTTGAGCAAGGTACCGTCCTACTACACTGCTCCCCAGGTGCTGTTGGTATCTGCCCACTGCTGCACGTGTGATGGGTTAAATGCAGAGGTCACATTTTGCTGTGGGGCTTGAGTGTGTTCACAATGACAAATAGTCACTTTCACTTTTTTCTTAATTCATCATAAATCTGGCAACTTTTAAAGCTAAACTGGCACGCCAACGCCACAGATTTCTGTCAATCCAGCAATGTTCAACACCTTTGGATCAGAGCGCCTGCTTTCATGGCCTGTAAATCTGACAGAGCTCAAAGATATTGGATCAGAGCGTTGCCAATCGCTGCTTGATGTGAGATATGGTATTTTTTTAAAAAAGAGACCACAAAACAGTGAATGAAATGTTAGAACACTTAACTGAAGCTGGGGTCAGTAACATCTGTGTTTTTGACTGGATTGAAATGGAAACGGGTTTTCAGGGGGAAATAATTTTTTGTACATAATCTTTACATTTTTTTGCGAGCTACTCGGAAACAGGCAGTGAGCTATGTGTTCAGTGTTGCCAACTTAGTGACTTTGTTGCTATTTCTAGCGACTTTTCAGACCCCCTTAATGACTTTTTCTTTTCAAAAAACGCCTAGCGACAAATCTAGCGACATTTTTGACAAGAGGAAATTCTACTCAGTTTTGATGCATGGAAGCGCAGTCATCTTACATCTTCTTGTACACGGTCGCCATGCTCACACACTTTCAGCGTTCCTTTAGGACCATCTTAGTTACATTTTACATTTACATTTTTTACAGTGAATCTGCATTGGCTAGCATAAAATGATGGGGAAGAGGGAGGGCCAACCTTCCCATCCCAGAGAGAGCCAATCCAATTGAGCTCTATTGTACTCTTGGCCATGACTACAGTACCACCACAGTTTGAACTTGCAATCTCCCGGTGATAGGCCTAAAGAGAGTTTCATCACTCAGGAGCCCAGTATGTGGTTCTCTAAAGAACCATTTTCATAAATGACTGTGAAGATACACTCTGTTATAGATTAAACAACTTAACATAAAGGTTCTATATCAATTAAGGCTTACGTCTCATTTGGTTCCCTAAATAATCTTAACATTTAAAAAAAAAACACATGTACAAGTATGAAAAACATTTAAAGAATAAAGAACTCAATACAAATGTTCAATATCAATTAAAGTGTTGTTTTTTTACTTCCACATTGTATAAATCAGTTTTAGAAACGGTTCTCACTCACTTCTGGTTCCCTTTCAATAAATTAATGTTAACTCAGCTGAAAGGTTCTTTAGGGATTTAAAGGTGGTTCTTCATTGGTATTGCTCTAAAATATCTTCCTGGTCCTGTTTTGATAGAATGGATGTATCATTCTGTCCACTCTCTGCCATATCCACTAGGGGCAGCAGAGGGAGAAGCACCAAAATAAAACATAGTAATTTTGAGGCACTTTGATGCACCTGCCTCAAGTGCCTAATTTTTTTATTTGCACCATCTTTACGCTTTGTTACATGTAATTTATGCACAAGTTTGTAAGTATAAATAACCGCAGTGGGGGTCAGATCCATTTAATCGGTTCTGTTCCTAAGTGTCTGACTGACAATAGCAATGGGAGAGGGATGGGGGCAGGAGGTGCGACAGACCAGTGTGTACTAAAATTAACTGGCTATAAGGCAGGAATGCATGAAACATTTTGGTAAATCATAACCAATCATATTAAAATGCCCAGCCTCCACCTCTGTCTGGGCCAGTAAGCACACACTGTGGGCCAGTTCATCAAGGCACATACCTATCTATTTTAAACTGGAGTTCTTGCCTTTATTTTAAATATTGTGTGGTTTATCAGCCCACTGGAAAAACTCTGATGGCCAGCCCACCCCTTCCTGAGTATGACATGATCTATTGCCTTGCATTTGACTGGAAGTCCAGACCCTAAATGAAGCCAAACCTTTACATTGTCAGCAATAATGCAGCTCACAGCGAGCAATAATGAAACAAACCCCAAGGTGATGGTAGGATTACCGTTATTCAGCTAATACTGTTGGACTTTTTAATGTTACCTGAGTGTGACATAATGTTTTGTAGCCTAATATCACATCGTCCTGTTTTTAAAATAAATAAATAAATAATGAGTGTTCTTGAATTCTGGTGGATGTTAAAAAATACTAAATAATGAAGTGAACACCAGCACAACAATGAAACAAATGTTCCTGCCCTAATAGACATAACAGTGTAGTGCAATACTGAGTAGATTGTTGGAGCACGTTTGCTTGGGTACTGCAGAAACCCTCCAGCTCGACAGAGAGCTGAGTCTATGTGTTACTGCTAGCAATGGCACCAATATCTCAGCGTTGGTGGTTCAGTGGTAGAATTCTTGCCTGCCACACAGGCCAATGCACAGGTATCTTTTGTAGGCAGTAGTGGTCTAGTGTTTAAGGACTTGTCCATTTGATCGATGGGTTGCACGTTCAAGTCCTGGCCCAGGTACCACTGAGCAAGGTATCATTCCTCTACACTGCTCCATGGGACTGTTAATAGCTGCCTGGTGCCCTACGTGTGAATGGGCTAAATGCAGAGGTCACATTTTGTTGTTTTCACAATGACAAATAGTTACTTTCACTTTAGTATCTTGCATATGACAGAATTGCTCATTAGCTGTCAACCTTCTAGTACATAAGCTCAGCAAACAGTTGGAATATTACCTGTCAGTAAGCTTCCTCCCCAGTTTACAGCATCCATTCAAAAGTGGAAAGTTGGGACAATGTTGTTTCCAAGATATGCTCGCAAAAGTTCTATAAACTAACAAAATATTAACATCTTACTCATCAGCCGTAAGAAGATAATGAAGCATGCCAACCTCGTACTGTACAGATAGAACCGTCATAAGTATAGTGATTGATAGTGATTGCTTTTTTGAATGAAGCACAAAACAGGGAAGCTATTTTACATAATTACATACATCGGTCTTAAAAGCACAGTAACAAGCAGCCTGTTGAAATGTACTGGATGTAAAGAGGTTAGAAAATGGTAATATAAAAATTATGTCATGGTTTTTGGTGCCCACCCAGTAAAACTACACAAGCGTCAAACATCAAGAAACGTGGCATAGTCCCTTAAAAAAACTCAGCAATAGTCAAAGTTTCTTTCTTACTTTAAATTATAAATATAACCAAATGTTAATTCATAGAAATAATAAACCCAACCAGTAAAACCACACATGTATAATTTTCCAGTATCTGGTATGAAGTGCATGCAGACTGGCAGTCTACTGTGTCTTCTTCTTGAGCTGGTCATTTTTGAGCTAGCTAGCCAGACTGTCGGTTGTAGGTCGCATCGTTGACGGCAGCCTCCATACAAAATGACACCAGGGGACAAAATGGCTGAATTGCCAGGTCTTTCCCCCTCTTTCTTTACAGCACTATGCCTCATTCTGTAAAATTGGCCCAATGCAAAACTCTCCGTCTGTTCAAGTGCTTCTTCAACAGCACTGCACAAAAGATAGGCATGTCTTCTGCCCTTGGCCTGCTACGAGCCTTCACCTTTTGCCACCTTATTCCGTTCCAAAGAGCAGTTTTAATGGGAAATTCTGCTTATTGTAGCAGCTTTACATTACATTACAAAAGAAAGCCCACTGGTAGTCTCAGATGAGCAACGAAGGTCATCTGCGTGAGCCCTGGGTCTTATTTGACTGGCAGTTCAGACCCTCAGTGAAGCTAAACCTTTACATTGTCTGCAGTAATGCAGCTCCACAAAGGTCATTAAAGCTGTAACATTTGAACTTGTTAGAAGAATTTAGATCATGCAAGAAAGTGAAACAAAAGGTAATGAAACAAATCCCAAGGTAATGGTAGGATTAACGTTCTTAAGCGAATACTGTTGGCCTTGAAGTTCCTACTACAAACAGCTAAATTGTAATCTGTGCTGTGCTGTGTTGCATTAATAAAAGTGCTGGTGTTTAACTGCAGCCTGTTTTTTTTTATTTAATTCATTTTTTAAAAAGGCGCTATATGGCTAAATCAAAGAAGTCAGTAGTGATTTAAACATTCAAATGTTTTCCTTCATTCCTTTGTAGACTTTCCTCTCAGGAGACGTTGTTTGATCCGGGAAAGTTTTTCACATTATCTTGGCTGTCTAATTACACTTTGTATTCAGGTGACTAATTAGACTTTTGTGCTAATTAACATAGCCTGGAATAATTACTCATATTAAACAGTGAAAACACGTATACAAAAAACATCTTAATGTGCTGGAAACATGGACTCTGTAACACTGGCTGGCCCTGTGGAACACCTGGATGTTCAATTTAACGCTAAAAGAGAGATTTTGACTTGAATGGCATTATGTAGAAAAGCCAGTTGTTCAGTTGAGTCAGCTTTGAGTGCTCTTTATACCTCTGACAAATTTTCTGCTAATGAGAGTGGCACTTTGATCCAGTCATCACTTTGAATTATTGGAGCGACCTCACCTCATCCAATGACATGGAATCACTTCACTTACACTTACACCCTAAAGCCCATCTTCAAGGGTTTTAGTGAAGGCATCTCAATCTCCAAATTAAATGCAAAAATGTTTTTTGATTGGTTTAGAGGTTCTTCTCTGTTATGGAGAATGTCTTTTATATGTTTTTTGAGTTTTATTCATTTTGCTAATGTCAAAATAAGTACACACCCTCTGTAAAGAGCAGACCTCAACACATTTTAATCTGCAATTACTGTTTATACACCAAATTTAACATTATGGGCAAAATGTGCAAAAGTTATGGCACATTTTAGATTTTATGTTTTCTATATAAAACTAAATAAACTGAAATGTTGTAAAAAAAATGTAATTTTAAATTTAATCTGAGTTGAAATTCTTAGTAGAACTTAAGGGTCTACAATATTAATAAAAAGTCAAAGAACAATTTTTAATGTTATATGGAAACCACTGGTCCAAACACAGAGAGAAAGAGGCGAGAGAGAGACCCATATTTTTATTTTGGTATTTCTTATTTTTAGCATTGCTTCTCTGAAACGAATTTAATCTCACAGTTTTACTGACACTCGATTCCAGTTCAGAGGCAAGTTTTTCTGGCATAATGTATTTCTCTTGTTTTGCTGTTTAATGGTAGTTGGCAAACAGCTATGTACAGTAACGTGTTACTTACTACCTCCCAAGTCATCGTTCTGCATAAAGTTTCACTGCACATTTAGTTTTTTTTATGTTTGGTAGACATCACCCACCTCTATTACTGACTGTAAAGTTTAGAAAGTTAAACTTCTGCAAAATTGTTTCATTGAGACTTGAATGAGAAATACTCAAATTACACTGTGTTTTCATAAACAGATTTATAAAAAAAACACATTCTCAGATATTTTTAAAAAAATTTTTTTAAATACATTTTACATTTTTTTTATATTTTTTTAAAAACCATTTAATTCTAGTGGTCCTTGTCAGGGATTGTGGTCTACTGTGTATAATAAATGTCCGTAGAATCAGTAGAATTTCCAGGCCTATATGTGAAGCTCTCTGTGGCTCATTAGTCTTTATAAAGGTATAGACAGTGCTTCTGAGGGCTAGCAGAGTTTGAAAGGAGCTGTCAGACCAATGACCCTTGTCAGAGCGAGTTGTCAAAAGGGTGGAAGAAACGAGACGACTACAGTGAAGCTACTACACAACCCCCTCCCCCCGAAGGTAAATGATAAAGCTATATGTGTGCTGTAGGAGAACAGAAAAGAACCTGCAGAGGATCTGTACTGCTCATACAATCTGCATGAGGAAATCCCTGCTGGAGGCTAATTAGTTAAAAATAAAACCTCTTTACCACTGACCTTCTGTTTCTTATTTTCAGCAATAAAGCAGCAGAAGGAAACCAGTGAGACATTGCTGACATTGGGCTGAGACAGTAGATATGCATTTCTTTAAATATGCAACACTTTTTTGCTACTTTTAGCGTTTGAATTCCTATTAAACATATTATTCTACCCAAGTCCTAGATAGCAGACAGGGATCCATCCATTTACAGCAAAACCTTGACCTTGTCTCCATCTGAGACCTTTCTGGCCCAGTTGCTATGTAGGGCACTTTGGCTTTTCTCAGGTGTGACGAGGCCTTTTCCTGGTATGAAAGGGAAGCGTCTGCACTGCTCTGTAAAGTGAAAGAATTTGAAAGATCTTGGACCTGAGCCAGAGCACTCAGAGATAGCGGCCTTCTCCACTTTGTAACCACAAACAAACTGCACACACACTGCTGTATCCTAGACACCCACTCAATCTCTAGGTGCTTCACTGATCTTCTTTAGCTCTGGAGATAGATGCTGCCTCTTTGCTGCTGTTTGAGTCATTTTATCTGATGCTGAATTTTAGCACATATAGAAGATAGAAGAAGGTTCTGTGCATGTTCTACTTATTTTATAGATTTTAGCATAAATATTATGTGCCCAAATGCAAGAATAGAATAGAATAGAATAGAATAGAATAGAATAGAATAGAATAGAACTTTATTTATCCCCTATTGGGGAAATTG
>JBBPDA010000039.1:11130279-11174140 GCA_037974385.1 Arnoldichthys spilopterus
CACCGAGGTGTTGTGCAATCTGATGGCTGATGGTAGGAAAGACCTGCGGTAGCGCTCCTTCTTGCATACAGGGTGTATGCAAGTGTGTAAGCAGGTGTATGTCATATAGTGTCTGTAATCTATACAAGCCTCATAATAATAAATTATACACTGCATTAATTTTACTTGAGTCAAAGCTGTCTTACTTTCAGTTTACTACACTTTGCTAGATATTGTTTTAGTCTATTAGTTAGTTTATTATAGTTAGTGTATTATAGTTAGTTTATTGTTATTTTCATTATATATTCTGATTTATGTATTATAATGATTTTGACACTGACAATTTAACAAGGGTACAAATAGTGTAAATGAATCCTATATAATGTTCTTAAGGTCCAGTTGTGTATCTTTTTAAAGGTATACTACATTCACTTTTGCAGGGTAAAGATGATTTTGATTTTGATTTTTTTTTTACCTTCCATAACATAATTTTTCCAATTGTAGAGTCAGAGACCAAACCTTCATTTTTCCTTGTTTTATACGTGGAGGCAAAAACACTGTTTACTTTTAAAGTATGTTTAGGTAAAAACAGTCATTTGGACAATTTCTATTGGTCCAAAAATAAAACAAAATGAAAATACACAAAGGAGTCCCCCTGCATGATTGGTAGGTTACTGCTGTAGGTTAACTCTGCAGGTATATGTTAATCTATTGTTTGTTTGTTTCTTTTGACAAATGACAAAAAACCGTTTTGTATCAAAAAGAGGGAACATTTTTCATGTTTTTCATGATATGGTACCTTAAATAAACAAAAGATTGATCTCTTGACTTTTGCATAATCTTGTATATTTTCATGTACATTTTCATTGTCAGGACACATCTTTTTTCATGTTCTAGCAATCAAGAGACGTTCGTTTTCAGGTTATTAGAAATGTTATATGGGAAGCAGTCACGCTATTGAAAATCCATAAGGTGTCTTACTGGTTACGAATATCAGTTGTTTTACAATGTGACAGGTCTATATTCATAGATTTCTCCTTAAGGATCCTTCGCCACACTGATTTGTTTTCTCTTGATTATTGACAGATCTTTCACATGACCTATGACCTGGCCAGTGCGGTGATGAGGATCTTTAACCTGATTGGGATGATGCTGTTGCTCTGTCACTGGGATGGCTGCTTGCAGTTTCTGGTGCCCATGCTGCAGGACTTCCCCTCTGACTGCTGGGTGTCCCTTAACAAGATGGTGGTAAGGTTAAACTCTGACATTGATCTGCAGACACGGAGGGTCCGTTCTTTTGGTTCCCTTAAGAATTTAATTTAAGTGGTTTCAATTGAGGTTTTTGTTTTAAACATAAATTTCAACCCTGGATGGCTGGAGTCCAGCCCAATTTGTTGATTACCCAGCTCAAATAAACCTAAACCTTCTCATTAACTGACAAGTTGAATGAGATGTGATGGAGCACAGAAATCACACCAAACTCAAAACTTGTTTGACAGTCAATTGTCTATGTATACTGTCAAACTTTTTTTTTTTTTACTTTTTTTAATCTCTGTTACTAAATGTCACCAAATTTCAGCTAGTTTTAGTTCTTCTGTAACTACACTCACACTGTTTGGCTGTCGGCCACCTCTCTTGTCAATCATAATTAGCTTTTAATGTTGACCAATATGTTCACAGAGTAAACAGATTAGAGAAGAGGTTCCCAGCCTGTAGCAACTCACAGCCCACACATCCTTCCATGGCCCACAAGAAAATGTTAATTAACCCAATCATTTAAAATGCAAACTAATATTACACAATAAACAATGAGGCTTATCAAAACTTATGTGAGGATTTTCTTTTTTATAGCATTTCTCCAGGATGGGTACATTTCTGAACATAAAAGCTTAAGTAGCTAGCTAAAAGCTCAAAGATGAAATGTTTTATTTTCGCAAATAATTATTTAAGTAATTTTTTTGTAAAATGAAATGATGTTGGTTTAATCTCTAAATGTTATAACATGTTTTGCTAAAAAAAAAGAAAGAAAAAGACAGCCAACGCCCCCCTAGAAATACCATTATAACCCACAAGGGGGCCGCAGCCCATAGGTTGTCCCAGGTTGCCCACAGGTTGGACCACTGGAAATGACCAAGCTATAGGTGTGCATGTACATATGGACACTGATAGATGTGTATGAGCTACACTTAAAAATACAGGTAGCAGAAGGGATGTCTTGTTTGATCCTATATTAACCATTTTACCCTATAAAGCAGTGTTTCTCTGTCTAGGTCTTGGACAACACCTGCTTTGCACATTTTAGTTTTACATATCCCCAACACTCCTGACCACAACAAATCAGCTAATAACAAGTCTCATCTGGGCTGAAGTTGGTGAGTCAGATTAGAGAAATATTGAAGTGTGCAGGGCAGGTCTTCTCCAGGACCAGGGTTGGAAAACAAAGAAGTGAAAGTGACTATTTGCCATTGGGAATACAGCCCAAAGTGGAACACAACGAAATGTGACTTCTGCATTTAACCCATCCTCACATGGCGCAGGGGGCAGCTGTCAACAGCACCTGGGGAGCAGCATAATGGGACAGCACCTCAGTGATACATGGGCCAGGACTTGAACCTGTGACCTATAGATTACAAGGGCTGGTCCTTAACCACTAGGCCCCCACTGCTCAGTCATAGGGTTCTTTGGAGTACCACCAAAACCATTTTTGATGGACAGTGATACTGAAAGAGTATAAAGAACCTCGATATAATGAAAAGGCTCTTTAGCATTTATAGTTCTAAGATAAGCATACATCCAATTCAAGAAGGAGGAACCTGTGTGAACACATGGTATAGACCTTTGAAGAAACACTCCATCCTTCAGTGTCATTTGACCTGCTCCTTGTTAATAGAAGATGCACATACCTTTGCTTAAGCCACCACTTTTTTTTGTAGGTAACAGTCCCTTTGCTTCAATATGGCTTATGACTTTGCACCCCACCTCTGCATTTATTAGTCACAGTCTGCTGCTGTTCCTTCCTGTTATCCAAGGAAATCAGAGCTATGAGACTTGCTAAAGAGAAAACTCACCAAAACTTACCTCAAAGGCTCTGTCGCTCTGTGAGGAGCTGTGGAGAAGACTTGTCTTGCAGTCTCTCCCCTGTGTATTGTGTAACTCAGTTCGCAGCCTTTGCACTGAATTTTGAAGTAGCTTCTGCTCACCTGCTGATGTGATACTTTTACTTTATTTTACACAGTGACTGGTAAATTGGTCTTTTTTATTTGTTTGCATTTTTAAAAAATTGTAATGTATAGAACCATTACATGAAGATTCTTTAAAAATGTTCTTCTCTTACTCATACATCTTACAAATGTTGCAAATGTTGTTTAAGAAACCATCAACTCAAAGAGAACCAAAAATTTCTTCTTATAGACTCCAAATAACTATTCCACCCCTTCCGCCAATTTTCATCACAGTTTAGGTCCAGTTCCATCTATGACTCCATAATCACATGATGTTATCAGCACTAGTAGAGTGAAGGTTAACGTGTCTCCTCTAAGTCACATAAAGGCATCCTATCAAACTTCTGGAGGAGACCATGAATTCTGTTACAGAATTACAGCTAAACAGTGCTGAGTGCAGAGGGAGAGGGAGAGCTACACTTTTCACCCAGAAAGAGCGACGAGAATGTGCTCTCTTGGACCTTTGTAGCGGTAGCATCCCCAGGGTCAATGTATTACCTTTTTTCTTAAGAGTATAGTAAGGTGCAGGGAAACATTACATCTTATGAAAAAGCAGCCTTTCTTTAAAGCACAATTCCAAAGTTTCCTCTGTGAGACAGAGAACTGCTGCAGCTTAATATGAAAAATACTTTTTTTCCCTTTCAGCTGATGTCATCAGTGTTTGACAGTGTTAATCTTATGGCCTGGTAGGGGGGAGCGATGCCATCACCTGCTCCTCTCACCTACTTAAGTCTGCCAGTGCCAGACTCTTACTGCCCCCCTCCTCTTGATGCCTCTATCCTCCATCTGGTATTCATCCCCTCCCAGCACTGAATAACAACACTAGCAAAAACTTGGGATCACCTAAGACTGAGAAACTCATATAGAATGTATGGATGGATTGTGATTGGATTGATTGATGAAATTAAGTGTTTCCAGGAGATTTACACTGATAAACACCAAAAGCCATAAAGTAAAGTAGATGTGATAGTGGACAAAGATGGCTTTAGCTTCTTGTTCTCTCGTAAATATCTTCTTGTGTGACCAATAACAAAATTCAAAAAAGGGGGACAAAATAAAAAGAATTTTCCTTAAACCCATTCCCTTTTCCCCTTACCCCCTTAACTAAAAACACACATGAGTGTCTGTTGTTTAAGGCAGGGCAGATGTTTTGCCAGAACAAACCTACTCAATTGGTTCTACAAACAGCCTAATATATACACAATATATACACTAATGTATATATAATATATACACTGATCAGCCATAAGATTAACACCATCTGCCTAAAACTGAGTAGGTCCCTCCTTCTGCTGAAACAGCTCTGACTGTGATGCACTGTGTGTTCTGACCCCTTTCTATCAGAGTCAGCATCACTTTTTATTCCACAGGAGCTCTTCTGTGGGATTGGTCTAGACAGGCTAGCCTTCACTCCCCACATGCATCAATGAACCTTGGGTTCTGATTTACCACTTTTGGTAGGTTCTAACTACTGCAGACCTGGAACACTTCACGAGACCTGCCGAGATCTAGAGATCACAATAACATGTTAGTTTGATCCCTTAGCATCATGAAGAGTCAAAGCAGTGGTAGAAGTGGAAGTAGTTACTGTTTCTATCACTTTAATTGCAATTCTCCACTGAAACTCCAGCACTTGCCTCAAGGTACTAATGATGCAGACACAACCAAACAAATGCCTTAGAGACTGAAACTCTGCAAGAAATTATCCTATTGCCTTTACAATCTAAAATGCCAGTGCCATCTTTGGAAACCTGGAAACACGTGGCTCAGTCTTGAGCCAAAGCTTAAACGAAGAATGCCTTTCCTACACTGCTAAATTACACTTTTAGCTAGATTCAAAATGCAAACCTGCAAATTCTAAGAAGCTAAATGATTGGAGTGCAGAGATGAAGAAGCGGGACACTTGGAAGGTGCAATGAAAGGCACTGGAATTTAACAGCAGATGTACAGCTAGACATGGCAGAAAAAGATAAGGATAGAATTTCTTTTTTTTCTTCAGCCAAAGATCTTTTAAGTTCCCGTGATGAGAAATAACACCATAATATGAAAACTGAGGGTTGTAAGTGATTGTTTTTTCCTTCTTAAAAGGTGAGCACTAAAGATACACTGTTAAAAGATGGTGGACAGTGATGTCATTGCTATTTAAAATAAAATTTGATTTAAATGATATATATTACATCCAGATGGTTTGGGTGGGATTCACATAGCACCTTATTTTCAGTTTGACAGACCCATGCAACTCAAATAAAACCCTTTGATCCTCTTCGATCTATGTGTACCCAGTGATCCGTGACCTAGCATTTTCTAATCTGTCCACAGTGCACAGAATCCAGAATAAAGCATTTAGTACTATGAGGGGCTGCACTGCTCAAATCCATGATATCGTATATTGATCATAAGCTCACCAAACATGAAGATAAGGTAAAATAATCCATTCAAACAGACATTTTCAGTATTAGTCAGCCATTCAAACAGCTTCTATCTCTTTGTCTTTCTTTCTCTCTCTCTCTCTCTCTCTCTCTCTCTCACACACACACACACACACACACACACAGTCATTGGTATTGCTATCTTTGTGAGTACATTCCATTGACTTCTGTAATACTGTATTTCAGGAATACTACACCAACACCTAAACCTAACCATGAACTTAACCTCAGTAAAGAAAAACGTTCTGCTATTTTAGTTTTTTTCTAAAACAGTTGAACTTGTGGAGAAAATAGCATGGTTCCTTGTGAGGGCCTGCAAAATGTCCTCACTACTACAAATTTCCCGTATTCTTATTATTATTTGGACATTTGGTCCTCAAAAAGTATGAAATACATGTACACAAACCACACACACATGCACACACACACACACACACACACACACACACACAGACAGACATCTGCACAACTTTTTTCCTTGCTCCACACACTATGAATGGCCCACACACAGTGACTAGCAGGACAACAGCACCACAGGAAAGCCCTCATGCATTACAGCTAATTAGGCCCCGTTATTTATTCAATTACGAGAGCCATCGCAATGCCTCGCTGAGCCATCACAACACATAAGACTAATGGACAGTGCATGTTTCAGCCTTTTCTTCTTTCTGTCTTTAAGTCCGATACAGCCCAGCCAGACCTCCGAGGACCTATGAACTAGCCTAAGCTTTATCTCAAATACATGTAAATCCAGCTAAGAGCTAAATGTTTTTTTCACCACTGCTGGAGGTAGCTTAACTATTCTGCATGGCCTTAACATAATAGCTTACATTTTGACCTGCTGTAGCAGTGTCCCTGCCCTGTTCCATGTTCCTGTTTGTTTTCCTTTGCCATGTGCTTCCTGTCTCCACCTTAGTTCATTACCCTGATTGTGTCTCAGCTGTTTCTTGCCTTTGTCTCCGCCCATGCCCAGGTGTTCCTTGTTTTATGTGTCTTTATAGGTTCTAGTGTTTCTACAGTCTGTGTCTGATCTCTCTAGTTACCATCCTGTAGTGGTCTGTAGTCATGGGTAGTTATCTGTATCTATAGTTCTGGTAGTCTTTCATTCATGTTTGCTTGTGCCACTTCTGAGTATTGTGTTTAATAATAAATGTGTTAACTTCGCCACGTTTGCGCCTACTTCCTAACACTCCAAAACATCACACCTGCTTTCACCTCTTCGGCTAATATTTAGCTATCGCTTAGCAAGTTTTGCACCAAGTTAGCTGAGTCTGTGTCTGTTTAGCAGATTATGTAGTTATGAAGTTTCTTCTTTACTGCAGAAAGAAATAAGTTAACAGGGAACACATGGACGCTATACAATAGCCTTTACATGGGGTAACTAAGGGCTCAATTTTGCATATTCTCCTTGGAGAAGAGCTCCACTATCCCTGTGCCTCAGGAAGATTTTATTTTTGTTTACTGAACTGTTAGAGTGAGAGTCGTGGCTTGGCTGGTGAATTGATCAATGTCTCCTGCAAAGCTTCAAGAAAGCAATATCAATCCAATTGATCTGCTCTATTGATGAAGCCAATAAATCTCTGTGGCCCAGATCAGTGTCAGAATGTAAACAAGCAAAGGTGGCTATCGAGAAGGCTACATTACATTAGCTTTATTTACACGTTTGTTGGGCCTTGTGGACTGGCTGCCAGGCAGTGCATCACTGGAACAGAAGATGGGGGTAAATGTTCATAATGGGACCATGTCTTTATTTATTCTAGCTTTTGATTTTTCCCCTGAAGTCAACTAATAACCTTTGTGTGGTTTGATCTGTGTTTGGAAAGGCTGCTCTATATTGTACCTCATCCAGAAAGAGGTATGCGGGCTAAAACATTCTGTATAACTTCAGTGTGAATGGGTGGGGCTAAACTAGTGTAAGCTGAGCAGGTGGATATATGTAGATGAATTTTTATGACATCACAGATACAATAAATACAAATATGAAAAATGTTTTTTGTTTTTTTTATTGTAGAAAAGTTGCATATATTTATATATATTAATGTAACAATTTTATTTTTTGACTATTTCTATTGGACCATTATTGATTGAAATATGAAAATCAGCTGGTGTTTATTAATGATGTAGAAACATATGCAAGAGCAACTTGACATCTACCTTTGGGTGGTCATGTTCACGTGCAGCTGTGTAAGTTCTGACATAAATTAGCTATGTGTTTGCACCCGTAGAGGTTCTGGAGAGGCCGAGAGCTACACAGCCATAACTAAACTTGATCCACTCCATTGCTTTCTGTGAAGCCTCTGTGGGAACTAGATGAAACTATTTGACCTCTTTACTTCTGTTCAGAGAGTCTGACTGTAAAACAGTCTCTTTCTTCCTCATTTCTTATGCAAATGTCTTTTCCAAATGTGAGCAAATGTGAATGCCTGTGCATGCATGACAAATTTGCATGCATTCCAAGTGACTGCCTGCTCTAGCCTGTGTGCCCAATGGGCTATGAACCCGAGCAGCTCGAGGACGAGAGGACAATTTCTCAGACGTTTCAGCACCCAAATCCTCACCCTCCCTCCTCCACATGCTATTTGCCTAATTACCCATCAGCTTCTTTCCCGGCGTGCCTCTCTCTCGTCTCCCCTGTTCCTCATTTAAAGTCAATCGTGGCTTCCATGACTTTATCTCCTCGATACAGTGTTCTGATCTTCTTTCCTAACCCTCCTTGCTCCGACCAAATGCAAATAACGAAAAGGGAAAATTTGCTTGGGAACCCATCAGGCCAGTCCAGAAGAAATCAGCCGCTTTTATAACGAGGAGGCTGGCGGCTCCAAGCAGCAGCTGAGGCCATATGCAGATGACGGGAGAGGAGAGAGAGAAAGAAAGAGACGGGAAGAAAGAGAGAGAGTCTGGACATAAGCCTGGCTGAAAAGATAAACAGCACCGCGCTCCTCTGCTGCCTTTTTAAGGCTGAATAAAAGAGTGTGGGTAATGAATCTATCAGGTTAGCACAATATACAGATATCAGAGGGCAGACTTTAAGACTCCTAGTCACAGAAGGCTTTTTTATTGAGGATGGAGGAGAGCTCCTCTTGAGCCAAGATTATGACACAAAGGTTGGAAGCCTAGAGAAAGCCAAGGTTAGGAACATTTGCAGGTTCCCTGGAGTTAAAAAAAACTCTTTACTCAGATCATTGTGGCTTCCTTATGAACCTCGGTTCCTTCCAAGGTTTCTTCCTCCACCTTAGGGAGTGTTTCCTTGCCTCTTTCGCCCCTGTCTTGCTCATTAGGGGCTCGGACATGAATTCTGTAAAGCTGCTGAAAACATCAGTTGTAAAAACCACTATAGAAAAAAAATTGACTTGACTCAACTTATACCTCATACTGACATGACTTCTGTTGACTAAAAATGGGCAAAAATAAGTAAAGTGAAACTTTGTCACCGCCAACCTTTTTAAAAAATATTTTGGGATGACATACCACTCCTCAAGTGAGAGTGTGGTTTGAGACAGAGGAAATTCAGATCATCAAAATTAAACTAAGAACTTGTCCCCCACAGCTATGGACACATACCAACAACACCTGGGGACAACCATAAGAAATATTGGGCTAACGACTGTCCCAAATTTTAATAATTGCTAAAGTGCACAGTGTTGTGACTTACTTACAAATGTATTGTATGTGCAAAAGCTCTTCCAAACACAAGTGTGTGGATATATATCACATCTTTGTTAGAACTGCTGACATCCTCATATGTGAACTGTGAGATATACACCAATCGACCATAACATTAAAACCACATGCCTAATATTGAGTGTGTCTCTCATGCTTCTGAAACAGCTCTAACTGTGATGTACTGTGTGTTCTGACCCATTTCTATCAGAGTCAGCATTTGTGCAACAGTAGCTCCTCTTTGGGATCCGAACAGAAGGATTAGCCTTCACTCCTTACATGCATCAATGAGGCCTGGGTGCTCGTGACCTTATATGTGGCTCAGATCCTTACGCTCACTCATTTTTCCTGCTTCCAGCACATCAACTTCAAAAACGGACTGTTCACTTGCTGCCAAGCATATCACATATCCCACCCCAATGAGAGGTAACTGTCACACCTCTCCCAGACCCTCCTGTCAAATTAATTTTAATGTCTCTAGCCCCCACTGGCAAAAAACTACACTGTTTAAAAAATTGCCCCATTCTCAAAAATCCAGCACCAAAAGTTTAAAAGATGTGTATTCTCATTATGAGATCACATCATGTGTGCCATGGTCAGGTAAACTATAAAAGTACGACAAATCCCTTTCCTGTTCCAGTTTACATGTTCTTGGTATTTGTGAATGTCAGTTTAATATTCCCCCACTGTGTGTTTCTCTCTTCTTTGCTGTCTGTGCAGAATGACTCGTGGAGCGAGCTGTACTCCTTCGCCCTGTTCAAGGCCATGAGCCATATGCTGTGTATCGGGTATGGGCGCCAGGCCCCGGAGAGCATGTCTGATATCTGGCTCACTATGCTCAGCATGATCGTGGGAGCCACCTGTTACGCCATGTTTATCGGCCATGCCACCGCCCTCATCCAGTCCCTGGACTCCTCACGCCGCCAGTATCAGGAAAAGGTGGGTACGCTCATGGGGTGAACTGTTTTGTGCTTGAAATTTAAGTTTGAACCATTCCATGTTGGACTTCATTTGTGAAACATTTTCCAGGTTTGTGCCAGGTTCCAATTTCAGGTGCAGATTTTGGCTCGCTGCCTGCATTTGCCTCTGCTTTAGTATTCCCCCCACTTTTATTGCCTTAAATCATTATCTGTAATTTTAGTATTTTTGGCAATGAGGTCCCTGAGGCCAGAATGACCACAGGTTTTTGTGACCACAGGTTTAGGTTGACATATATATATATTCTTCATAGTGGAATGTTGAACATGAGACTGATTGCCTGATATGTAGGGCTCATACTGTAGTAGACGTAATGACCAGAGTGACTGTCAATCTAAGGTAGCTTAACAAATATGGTTTCTGGTTGGAGGTGGTTGAGTTTATGTTTCGTTGTACAGAATACTTGATGCCTTATCATTTTGTACTAGACACATTAAAGCAATACTGGCAAATGGCAACAACCAAATGTGTTTCACAACAGTAATTTTGGGCCATTGGCCTTTAGTATGCGGCAATACTTTTTTCAGATGTTTTAGGTGGATTTCTGCTATATTTGTGACAAATATTGCTGGTGTCATAAACACTTTAAAATTTTTTATGGTTAGGGTTAGACGGTTGTTGTTAAACTGCTGTTTCGGATTTGCTGTCCTGAAACAGAGGCTTTAAAGCTCTGCAGTCATACACTCAAAAAAACTCACTCAACAGTGGGTATAACTGTTAAAAACACTCCCTCATTAAAAATTCACTTAAAACTTTTATTTCATTTGGTTTATTGAAACAATATAAAAAAAGCTTCTAAAATACTCACACTGCTGAAACATATAGAAACCATTCAAGTTTCTGCTCATTTTTAATGGCTGTCTAATGTGAAAGTGACTATTTGTCATTGTCACAACTCACTCCCTCACACAGCAAAATGTGACCCTTGCATTAAACCCATCCACTCCTGGAGCAGTGTTCAGCTATCAGCAGCATCCAGGGAGCAGTGTAGCAAGACGGTACCTTGCTCAATGTACCTCATTGGTACCTGGGCCTAGACTTGAACCTGCGACCATCCAAGCAAAGGGGCAAATGGTAGTAATGCTACTTTGTGTTTTCCCAATAGGTGGAGATCACAATAAATCAGTAAAACAGCTTTCTAAAGGCATCTAAAGATATTCTGTCTGGATATTTTACCTTTATAAATTCAAGATTACTGATGCAAACACTTCTGCAAACCCAGCTACTCTATTCTATTAAGCTGAATTCCTGTTGCTGACTGGCAGCTACTGTTTGACAGGGCAGTAGGGAAGGAATGGCAGGTGTGAGCTTTCCCGCTGTATGTAAGGATGTTACTAAAAGGGAGGCCTTCATACTCTGTCCCTGACTCTTATATACAGAGGGGAAATGTGTTTTGTTGCTGCAAGTTAGCTCTTCAGAAAAAGAATTAGCTCTTCAGAAAGGGCAGTATTCTTCTGCTAGTCAGCACAGGAGTCTAACTTTATTTTAAAAACAACAGATGTGAAACATTTGAGAGAGGGCCCATGCTTGAACAGGCACGACACCTTTACTGTACAGTTCTTCTCTTGCAAGGTGCACCTGCAGACGACTGTTTCATGTGTCATTGTTCGTTTGATCTTGGCGGATCAAAGACGAGGGCCGTGGCCTGTTTAGAGAGGGTGAGTCGGCTCATATGGGCCGTGGATGCAGCAGGGAACTCTGGGTATTCTCGCGCCGACCTGGCATCGCTCTCATCTGATCTGTTGCTAGCTCCTCCTGCCACAGTAATTGGTGGCTCTTTGATTCTAATGGCGGCATCTGGCATTTGTTTACCGCAGTGTCCCCGCTTTGCAGCGCCTCTCCTCATGTCGCCGACTATTTGGCTGGCCGTCAGATCTCCGTGTAGTTTTGTTTGGATTCTGCTCCTCTCCGTGCACGCATGTTTTCTCTCTCCTTCATCTCTTTTTTTCCTGGAGAGAGATAATCAATGTGTTTTCTGGGTCATACCACAACCTCAAAGAAAAGCGGGTTCCCAGGGACTGTATCTTCCAGAGAGCTGAGGCTGTCATGAAAACTGGATAGAGTGTATGCTCTGATATTGTTGGATGGTTCTTGAGGTCAGCAGTCCGTTTAAATCAGAGAGGTGACAGTGATGAGTACAAGGCAGATAAAAAGGCTAGAGATTTTGCTACCTAAGGAAATAGAACACTCAACTTCGTCATCATATATGGTCAAAACATTGCCCTGGATATGAACTGCCACATGTCCTCACATGCCATATGTAATGCAGAGCTATGAACCTTACCTTGAAGACCCTGAACGTTAGCCTTATGGATAAGATTGACCTTTTGAGCTGTGCTACTTTGCTAAGACATTGCATAGCCAGATGTTCAAACATGACATGCAGATTATGCAGCAAGGCTTCATTTGAAGGGATAGAGCCACATGTGTAAGCTTGACATGCTTTGGCGTAGTTCTTCAGGGCTTGTGTCCCAGCAGAGTTTGCTGGTTACAAGAGATTTACCATGTCTCCCGGAGAACTATGTCCTAAAGACCAGATATGAAAGTATTTTAATATTTGATGGACCACTCTGACTGATGGTAAGCCTTGGCCATTTACTATGCACACGTGCAGTGAGGTAAATCAAGTCAAATTCACGCACTCCTCGTTAAGTGGATAGTCAGTGAGGGACGGGTTTCCAAACACAGATTAAGCCCAGTGTTGTGGGCTAAATTCTCCATCACAAATCTCCTTCTTTATACCTAGATTAGGCTTAAGCTGTGTCCAGAAACGTGGCCTTCTTGTCTCCTAGCAGCGCAATATCACCACAACGAGAGGATGTTTCCCAGAATCCCACTCAGCCTCTCCAGACTGTTTGATAAAGTCTAAAATAATGATGTAACGTAGTGTGGCAAAGGACTTGTCACGAGAGCTCATCAAATCTCCCCACAGGCGACAGACATTTCTCTTTATTAATCATTATCCAGCAGAGCTGCAGAGCAACACACAGCCGGGGAGCCGTCTAAGGGTCGGTCGGTTACGGCAGCACACATGCGGAATGCTCTTAAGAGCCTGACAGAAGCTATTCTTTGAACGAGATAACATGTACATGGCAGAAAGCTGCCAGTTTTGTTTCCATGACACAGAGCAAACAGGCGCTAATAATTCTTGTGTTGGGGATGAACAGAGCTAAGAGAAGCGATGGTGGTGGTACTTGAATTAGGCGCCGGGCAGGGTTTTAAAGGATGCAATTATGGGAGCTCAGAATTAGCAGCTTGTACAAACCCTATTTCTTAGGATGGTTGGGATATTTTGCAAAATGCAATAAAAACAGTAATCTGTGTTTTCTAATTCTCTTAAATGTTTATTTAACTCACAAATGTACAAATGGTTTTACTGATCAAAATGTATTTTGTAAGTATAAACACATCTAGAATTTGATGCCTACAACACTCAGAAGAAGTTGAGACAGTGTTACATCCCCTTTCCTTTTAATTACACTTTATTCATTTGGGAACTGAGAAGACTAATTGTTGGATGCTCCTTTGTGATGCCCACACCTGTTACCAGTTAATTGCTTTTGGTGGAATTTTTCACTCTTAATTTGCCCTGTACCAACTTTTTTGGTGTGTTTTTTAGGCATTGGGTTAAAAGTTTGCTTATATTTACAAAATGCATTCAAGTTAAAAGTCATTTTATAAATAGTTCAAAAGATTTTACAAATTACTAAACACATTGGGTTTGTAGAAAACATTCACTGGTTTTTAAAATAGCATGAGAATGAGTTTGAATGTTTGAGCAATTAAGGTTTTTAATGATATTTGCAGATAAATTTATAAAATTATTCTAATATGTCATTTTTGCGCAATTTCAGAGGTTTGGAATAATTCACAGGAATATGCATTAAAATATTAAGGACTTTTTATGAAACCTCAAAAGCAATTTGAGTTTATCCCCTGTAAAAAAAAACAGCTCCAGAAAATTTCATCTAAAATATTGAATTGAAAACGAAATCATACGTGTTCATATTATAATAATAATAATAATAATAATAATGAACAGCTGGTGATTTTCTAAAATTAATTTCAAATTTCAAAAGGAGTTATTAAATCTTAAAGAAGTGATTCCAAACTTTGAGGTGTCCACTAGTATTGAGCATATGGCAGACAGAAAGACATGAACAATGTCAGGGAATACATAGAGAAGGGTCTGTTGAAGCAAAGCTGGAAGTGGATATTTACATTTCCAAGAGAGTCCCCGCTTTGTTTTTAGTACGAACAGTATATTCTCACACGTCCAAACACTCGCATGCACCATCGCAACATAATCACATGCACACAAATACACGTTATGTTATAGCTGAGGACTATCTATAGCCTGCGGATGGCCTGATGGCTCCAGGTTCCACTTCACAGAGTGTGTGATGTGTGTATGTGTTTGAGTTTCACTGCGCTCCCTGTTTTCAAACACCACTGCAATGTGATGAGACACAGTCCCTCATAGTTCCCCCCAAGTCGCCCAATCACAACTCGGGCCTTGTGAAGACCGATGCTATGCCAGAGGACATCACAGCAGCAGGACTTTAGCCATTATGTAACAGCATTACTCTCTCTGAGGCCGATGGTGTTGCTTCTGGAACAGAGTCTACACCATAAATGCTCATAGCGAGAATCTTCAGAGCATAAAACAGCTTGACTCAGATCAGGGTAACTTACTGACAGCTGTTGATTGTTCTTTATTTGCAATGTAAGTTTTATGGGTCCTATTATCTTGAGTGTTTCACATAATGTAAAAGGCTGCTGCAGTGTTAATGTAGACCCACACACACATACACATAGTATATACGTTGAACAGTGATTTTTCTATGAACATTTTCATGGTTATAAAATGATTTGTAGTGGTAATTACATAATGTATTAAGATTAATTACTATTAATTAACTGTAATTTTCATGCTTGGTCCTATAGCAGCCATGAAGCATCAGTTGTAGTCAGCTCTGTAACTATTGGCACCCCTTGTAAAAGTGTTAAAAAATGTCATGAAGGAAATATAAAACAAATGTAGTCTTTCTTTAAAGCTGATTAAATCAAAGAAAACAAGGAACATGTCAGAACAAAACGCTGTATCTCCAGAATGGTAACTTCTGGAGGAAAAAGAAAAATTTACAATGGAAGTTGGAATGTAAAAAGTTTTTTTAAGATTATATGAAGAAATGAAAAACAAACAAAGAATATATATAGCCGGGAGACCCTCTGGGCTTTACACGTGTTATTTCCTTGGGCGCTTGGAAATCTTGTTAGGATATATGACATCATGGGCTCCATGAAGTACCAACAGTACATCTTCCAGCAGCATGATCACCAAATATTTTAAATCCACACAGAAAATGATTTAATGACCCCTGACCATAACCCCTACGAAAAAGTGTAGGGTGAGCTAAGGAAGAGAGTCCAGGTGATCTAAGACCCTAAAGGATCTGGAGAGATTCTGGGCCAGATATACATACATGGGCAACCGTAATATACACTTACAGTGCACCTGAATTTAACAAACACAGCAGCCCCGTCCACTAACTACATGCTTGTGAGATGCAGGGTTTAAAAGACACAATGAAATAACAGAAACAGAAAATTATAATAGTAATAAGTTGTTTTTATATTGTGTCTTTCACAAACTTGAGGCTGACTGTATTTGGTGATAAAGTAAATTGTGTATATTTGCAAAAGATTACAAATCTTGGAATTTTTTTAAGTATATTTAATAAGGGTCTAAAAATGATTTGATCTGTATCGATGCATCGATCAAAATAGCACATGATCTGATGTAGCGATGCAACCCATAAAAAAATAGATTTTCCTGTACAGTGTTTTGTACTGAGAAGCTGCTTTTGCTTATGACTACAGTCCTGCATTTGACCATTGTTCTCATTGTAATGTGTCTGCATGTGTGAGTTGATGGAAATGTAGCAGATTGTGTGAAATTTCGTCAAATTTTATACTGACAGCAGACCCCAGTATCAAACCGAATCAACTGAATCATGTCGAACCGAATCGCATCCCTGCAAATTTAGAGGTATCGAGAACATTTTGGATCATTGGCTAAAATATTTAGATGGGATCGAATCGTGATGAAACTCATGATTTTACATCCCTAATATATATCTGGATGCTGAGTAAACAATCTAGCAAAATTGCTCTGTTCTAAAAACTGAAAAGTACAGCCATTCTTATCTGCCTTGTCCTTCTCTTAGAATAGGATACTGATCCAAGTGTCAAATAATTTATATGAGCCCTGTCAAATGAGGAAGCACATGTATCTGTCACTAGATTAAGAACAATTTCATTTCCTGTACTTCATTTACAAATGATGATGTGTGCATCATTCCAACACGCTGTTCAAGATCTGCTTTCCATAAAAATGCCTACACACAACTGTAAAACTGATTTCTACAGTACAGTAGCAGTGTGTGGTCTGCTATGTTGATATTGTAACAGCAATGTTGTTATCATACGTGCTAAAGGTTACAGCTAGACAGAATTACAGTTAAGATGTTTTGTTGGAAGGATAAAGGGGATTATCTGTAACATGACTGTAGTGATTGCAGTGGTTAAGCTTTAAAATAACCTTCTGCATAATCTGACGTGCTTGACCTTGGGTTTGATACCACACAGGAATTTTAGTTCCCATGAGGACAGGCAGGAAAACACTGAGAACCTGCCCAATTATCAGAGATAATACCCCAATATACAGTGTCAACAGTATAAACACTCTTTAATCTTTGCCCTCTACAACAATCAGCCATAACATTAACACCACTGACAGGTATATAACATGGACTATCTAGTTATCTTATTACAGTGGCAGCTTTCATGGGGTGGAATTTATTAGGCAAGTGACGTAAACTGGGTGAGCGTAAGGATCTGAGCCACTTTGACAAGGGCCTCATTGTGATGGTTAGATGACTGAGTCAGAGCATCTCCAAAACAGCAGGTCTTGTGGAGTGTTCCATGTGTGCAGTAGTTAGTACCTACCAAAAGTGATGCAAGAAAGGACAAGCCGGCAACAGGGTCATGGGCATCCAAGGCTCACCGATGCATGTAGTGAATGAAGGCTTGACTGTCTGGTCTGAGCCCACAGAAGAGCTACTGTGGTTTAAAATGTGAATGCTGACTCTGAAAAAATCTATGGCTGCTCGGTGTAAACTCTACATATTAGTTCCATAGTATTTACTGAATAAATCATATACTTTAGCCAATAATAAGCCTGGGAATTGGGAAATAAACAAAAACATCACACTATCATTGGCATGAAAATGATTTTCCTATTTCCTCAAATTTCCCTTTTTATTCTCTCTGTCTGTCTGTCTGTCTGTCTGTCTGTCTGTCTGTCTGTCTGTCTTTCTGTCTGTCTCTCTCTTTCTCTCGATCTATAGTTCTCTATGTCTCTGTATTGTTTCTGTATTGTATCTTTGTCTCTATTCCTCTCTCTGTGTCTTTCTCTCTCTGTATATCATTCTTTCTTTAAATCTCTCTGCCTCTGTTCTCTCTCTCTCACTCTCTCTCTCTCTCTCTCTCTCTCTCTCTTTGAATTTCCCTCTCTCTCTCTCGCTCTCTGTATCTCTCTTTCTCACGGTCTCTCTCTTTTTGTATTTCTTGCACTCTCTCTTTGTCTCTCCATCTTTCTGTATTTCTTTCTCTCTTTTTCTGTTTCTCTATCTCTCTCTATATTTCTCTCTTGTCTGTATTGTTCTTTGTTTATCTTTCTCTCTCTTCCTCTCTCTTTCGATCTCTGCATGTCTTTATATCTCTCTGTCTCTTCCTCTGTCTTTCTCTCTCTCGCTCTCTCTGGCCTTAAGGAGTTTTATGCTCAGTTTGATCTACTAAATGAATGAGTCAGGGAAAGGAGAGGAAGAAGGAAGGAGAACAAAGGAGAGTGAAGAGGAGAAAGGAGGAGAGAAAAGATCAGAGAAGAATACAGGAGAAGGGAGGAAACAATGCAGGGAAAGGGAGGGGCAGAACCGAGTGGAAAATGGCATAGAGGTTATGGCGAGAGAGAGTTAAAAGGGGGTGGTGGAGGGGCTGGTGGATGTAGTGGTGGGGGAGTGTGGGTGTAAGATCCACTTTGTCCGAAATGTTTTTAAAGAGGCTTAAGCAGTAATTGTAACCGAGTCCAGGTAATTGTGTCTGACTCTTCAGCTGAACCCCAGTTCTTATCTCAGGCCTGATTGAGTGAAGCACAGAAGTGAAGGAAACACACACACACTGATCTGATTGAGGGGGACAAACAGTAAATTACGCCGACTTTGTTCAGCTTGATGAAACTGGCTGGACCTGCTTGGGTGTGGAGCGGGGACTCAGCGTCACAGGAGAAGAGTGTCCGCTCTCATTAACCTGTACTTACTAACCCTTTAGAGTGGAGACGTATTAATAAGATTTTCATTTTGACATAGATACCTGATTCATTTGCACAGTTACCACAAAATGTGACCTCTGCCTTTAACCCATCACACATTCACCAGCAGGCAGCTATCATCAGACAGCAGTGTAGTGGAAAGGTACCTTGCTCAAGGTTACCTTAGTTGTGCCCGGGCCAGGACTTGAACCTACAACCTTCAGTTTATAAGCGCAAGGCCCTAACCACTAGGCGGCCACTGCCCACCACTTTATGCCCCCTTGGCAAGGCTACTGCCCCCTCTCCATGTTTTTGTTGACTAACCCCCACCCCCCCACTCAACAGGAAAAATGTCTGTAAATTCTCGAAGTCAAAAATGTTGGCATTCCACATTCCATGTGCACAAAATTCTCTGATCACATACCTTGCTGACAATTTTCCATTCCAGTCCATTAAAAAAAGCCGATTAGCCTCCCACACATATACGATCATACATACGCACGCTCCACCCTATATGACATTTTTTTGGCATCATCGCCCCTATGTCTTCTGCCGATCCAGCTTCAGTGGAGCTCCTGTCCCTCTACAGGTCTCTGCACTGCCGTTACACACACGTCAGTCGTGTTTATTGAAAGTCCTGAATCCGCTCTCTGCCGATTTTCTCCACTCTGCTCTTTTCAGTGAGAGAGAAATGGCAGCAGGCTTTTGTTGGACACACTTTCCGGAACATTTTTCTTCGTTCGGAGCGTTTCATTGTTGTTGCAGTCCTTTTGAGCAGAACAAGAGTCATGACTTTTCCTCGATTTCTGCGCCTCGCTGCGGGATTAGCAGGCGGGCTGGGGCAGGAGTGCATGTGGATAAGGAAGAAGGGTGTTTCGGAAGCCTCTTGGCTTATTTCCCGCAGACAAAGCTCTTATCCAATTGTAATTAATTAAGATTTAATTAGATTAGGATTTGATGGGGATTACAGAAACAAAGGGTTTTATGAAATTGTTTTATAAGAGGGATTTACATTATTTTACCTCTCTCTGCCAGAGGGGATGATGAGTAATACCCCGCGTGTGGGTGCTTGTGTGGATGCATGCGTGGGTGTATCTGTTTTGCCTTTCCATAATGCATCCTTCATGAGTGCACATATCTGCTGAGTGTGTAAAAGACCCAGCTAGATGAACACTTTTTCGCCTGTGTGGTCCTTTCAAAGGTCCTCGAAAGCCACTGTGAGTGTTTGAAATTAGAGGTGCTTTAAACTTTGAGCAGCATTTGAATGACTTTTCTCTCTTTGAATTGTTTAAATAATAAATGTATGCATAATGTAATGAGAGACAACAATATACACATACACTGATGGGCCCCTTCATTATCTACACTCTACTACACATTATACTGCATTCATCTTTTATTCACACTTGTTTATTTTATCAGCGCCACTAATCAAATAGGTGCACTTAGTTAACAATTACCCACTGTAATCCATACAACAACCAGTGAGCAGGGTGTGCTGGGGTGGCACATCAGACCACTGGTACACACCCTTATCACTCTGCTGTAGTGCTGCCCCTGAAGTGGAAGATTTAATGTGAAAAAATTAACTAATGTGTTCAAAATGTGGGGTATAGAAATAATAATAATAATAATAATAATAATAATAATAATAATAATAATAATAATAATAATAATAATAAACATTGCTTGTATAGCACATTTCATGCAAGAAATGCAGCTCAACGTGCTTTACAGTAAATAGATTAAAATGTAAACATTTTAGGAAAGTGAAGTAGGTATTCGATTACGGCATGAAATAAAATATAAAATTGATAAAAGTGCAGAAAAAGTAAAAGTAAGCCATAAAAAAGTCTGAAATAATCAATTACATAATAAAATAATACATCAATAAAATAATAATAGGAATATGAATTAATACATGTGTAAAATCAGCTAGTTAAAGGCTAAAGTGAAGAGATGTTTTAAGCTTTTTTTAAATATATATAATAAATATTTAGTGAGTTTGCTTCCCTGATATCAGTAGGGAGTGTGTTCTAGAGCTTTGGGGCATAATTGACAAAGGCAACATCCACAAATTAAACTAACTTTCAATAGAGTGGCAGAGAAAGATCCTATTGTTCTCGGAGGCAAGTAGTTAACAAGGCAGTTGGAGATGTAGCTCGGTCTGAGCCCATTTAGGGCTTTGTATATATGGAGGAGGACCTTAAAATCAATTCTGAATGTTACAGGAAGCCAGTGCAAAGCAGCTAAAACTGGACTAATGTGCTCTCTCCTCTTTGTTCTGGTTAATGGCCAAGCTACAGAGTTCTGAATAAGCTGAAGTCTCTCAGTGCTTTTCTTTAAGTAAAGTTTGCTTGAGATAAAGGGATGAATCACTTTTTCTGTATCTTTTTGATTTATAAATGGTCATATTTTGGCTGTTTCTAAGGTAAAATAATAAGACTCAGGTCTGAAACTAAAATAACATCAAAACTTGTAACCTTAAATTTAACCAAAGGTCTCTTCCCAGGTTAAACAGCATTAGTCTTTTTGCTGTATAGATGACTAATAGGATTTCAGTTTTCTTCTTGTTTAATCAATTAGTCAATTTGACTCTGCAGAAATATACAACTGTGTAGCTATGGAAGCATACATCATACTCTCTGACGAGGTCACCAAATGGCAGCATATATAATGAAAATAATAAAGGGCTAAGACAGCTCCCTTGTTCAACCATGAAACTAATGCTATGTTTCTCAGACACCTGATCTCCAAGACCGACAAAATATTTTCTCCCTTTGATGTATGTTTTGAACCAGTTTAACACAGTCTGATAGGCCAACCAACTTTTCAAGATGACTGATTAGGACATCAAGGTCAATCATATCAAATGCTGCACTGAGGTTACATCATTTTGGCACGTTTTGTTGGTGTCATCATTATGTCAGATTAATGTTTAAGTTGCACACTGTCGTAGTAATGCAGTTGCCTTAAATTAAAGGTCCCCTCCTGGCTGGGGTGGCCATGGTTCTTTTCTGTGTGGAGTTTGCACATTCTCCCGCCTCTACATATGTTTCTACCAGGATCACCAGTTTTCTCCCACAGTCCAGAGACATGCAGGTTAGGTGAACTGCAAATACTAACTTCCCCCTAGGTGTGTGTGTGTTTGTCTGTGTGTCTGCCCTGTAATGGACTGGTGACCATTTCTGGGTGTTTCAAGCACTACAACTTCCCTATCTGATCCCTCGAAAATGAAAAGGAAGTGTGACCTTTGAAAGCCCTGCTTTACCCAATTGGCTAAAAATCACCAAAACTCTCTACACATCTGCTGCAACATTCACAGCATCCTAATGATTATTTACCCTTTCAGCAAGAACATACATTATTTGCACAAAAGTTGTCCGGAAATATTTACAAAGCATTATCAGTTTGCACTGTTCATGATGGAAATGTAGATTATCTAGATGAAAATAATGCTTTTGGCCATGGTTCTAGTGGTATCCTGCATATTACACAGCATTGCTTTGATACTAAGTACCATTTTATGGTTGGCATCCTGCACTCTGTGTCATTTTGTGGATTCTGCTTTTTCCGAAGACTTTAAGAAGGCCGCCACACGTTTGATGCCCGAGGGGTCATTTCACCACTATATATTAGTAACCTGCTGTAAAAAGACATAAACCCACCACGCATCAATTTTCTCCATCTAGCCACTGGGGCCTAAACATATTGTGGCTATAACAAGAAAACCTCATATCTATGTGGGAAAGATTTCATCATGAAATTTGCACACATTTCGACAACTTAAACTATAAAAATACTATTTTGTAATTCATAGGTCAGTTTAAATGGCCTATATAATTTTTCTTGAGCTTTGGGAGTTAAATGTAGTATGTAAACACTGATAAAGTTTTAAAACATATTGTCATGTCCATACAATCAATAAACGAAAGGTAAGCTGCCCATTTTTAATTGATTGTTTTTGTGATGTCATGAAAACCAACACATTACCATATTTCTCCCGCTATTAAGCTTAGTGCAGTTTAATTCCGCCCACAGTGTTTTGGTCCAGGCTGACTTTTGAAGCTACACTAAAGGGCAGCCCATCAGAAGAGAGCATGTGTACATACACCAGGCATGGTATCAAAGATATCTTGTACTATTCTAAGAAAGGAGGTTGAAAAATGGCTGTGTGAAAATAAATTATGACCATTTTGGTGCATAAACTACACATGCATCATAAGTTGACCTCAAGGAAAAGGACCTCAGGGAAAATAGACAATTCTATACACTACACACATTGTAATGTGGACAAATCACCTTATCAGTGAGCCATAAATTAAACCAACCTGTAAGTATTAACTTACTCATGTATAGTGTTACTGAGTTCCATTATTGTGATGCTTGATTAAAAATGTGTTGTGTTGTACCTCTGATAATATGGGTCCTCTCTCTGCATATTCACATAATTTTACCACCTGATCAGTCATGTGGATGAATCTTGGGAGTCAAATCATAAAATAAACATAAGTTGAATGCTGTTTTCATATATCAGTATTTCCATTACACACGAATCCTCACGTGTGGTGCAGTAGAAAGTGATACTGCTTAACTGGTGCTACTTCAAAAATAAAGGAGCTAACCCCTTTAAAGGAAGCAGTTCAGTGACAAAAAGCAGTGCTCTTATGGAAGCAGTAAGAGGGCTGTTGTCAGGCTTTGAGGGACTGACCTGTGACCTCATTGTGTGTGAGTGCTGTGGCAATGTGTGACAGAGCAGAGCTTATTAATGCGCACACTCACGTCTTCACCCAGCTGCTGGAGAGAGAAACCTGCTTATATAAGCCAGAGCTTTCATCTGCACTGGTACCAAAAGCATGATTACGTTAGAGCACATACATTAAGCACTGTTTTACGCTTAAACATGAGAGACGACATCTATAGACCATCTAAAGCATAGTTTTATCTTATATTAAATGGGTAATTATGCTGCTTGGAATTTACCCAACAGTGTGTTAATTGTAGTTCCAACACTGTATATAAGCATATATGCATACATGATTTCCATCTAATTTTAAATGTGTGCACTGCATGTCAAGGGATGTCTAAGGCTAGGACTCTTCAAATCACACAATACTACCAGCACTGGGAAGAAGGAGGCAACCAAATGCTCAAAATCTCTGAATGCAATTTGCAACAGCTCCACATCTCTGTGAACTGTCAGTTCTGCACGCATGGAGGAGAACACTAACTGCCAATTATGTTACATCAACTAACAGAAACGCACACTGGCTATGACTGGTAATCAAACATGTCTTCTTATGATTGGACCAGTGCTTTGAAGACTATGCAAGAGCCTCCTTTTATTTTAACATATTGTTTAATGGAACTCTTTCAGCCCAAAACTTGTTTAAACACATGAAAGGTTTGAGTGCTTATAAGTTCTGACATCACAACTGACTGGATAATTATTTGGTATTATTTCCATATGTGATATTGCTTTTCTCAGAATAAACCCTGATTGTTCCATCAGACTCATCAGGCAAGTTCAGAACTAGAGGAATTTTGCTCAAAACACACAAATGGCGTTTGGGCAGTTTATTATATTGATTTTGGCTGATCTGTGCGGTAAGTTGTGCTGGATATAATGATAGAGGTAAATATCATGAGGTGGGTAAAAGTGCTCATGCTGTATTTGAATACTGCTACTAAACCTGTACTAAAATGTCATAGCATAATCATGCATGACTCATTGTGCTAGAAAGCCAATGTACCTTTGATAGAGCATTTTATTTGATTTATGTTATTTTAAAGCAACTGATTGTTGATGTACATGTTTAAAATGACAGTTTATCCTGTTATAAATAATTTTGTGACCTTGGCTAACAAAAAGCATCTGGTAATGTTGCTTGTGTGTTTCAAGCGTAATTCAGTCCAAACAGAGTGAAAGTCGAAAATAAAAGGCTATTAAAAATGGCCAAAAAAATCTATAATCGGTCCTTGAATGTAAAGAAATCCGAATGGGGACCAACCTCAATAAAAATTGAGACACTTGTTTAGACTATTAGATCATACAGCCAGAGCTCGATTGGTGGTTAACTCTTTAGCAAGGTAACAGAAATAGAAAAACACTTTCTACATTTGTGATCCTCTGCTTTGCCAATGTCAGAATCTCACGCTTTAGAGTCTACCACATCCACCATAAATAACCCACTCTGAGGCCTCCTGAAATAGCATCAAAGCTCATCCAGGAAAGCAAGGTTGTCTTCTTAATTATGTAGCTGTATCTGCATGTAAGGATTATCAGTAGCATGCTTCTTGTCCAAGTCAACATGGTAGATGGAAATTAACCACCCGTTCCTCCGACAATCAGAAGTGACATCTCCGATGAAATATGCCATGTAAAACAGTCTAACCTTTGTACTTTGTCTCTTTTTCTTTCGGTTCCCTTTAGTACAAACAAGTGGAACAGTACATGTCCTTTCACAAACTTCCAGCAGACTTCCGGCAGAAGATTCATGATTATTACGAGCACCGATACCAAGGCAAAATGTTTGATGAGGAGAGTATTTTGGAGGAGCTGAATGAGCCACTGAGAGAGGTAAAATTCTATATCAGTCATTCAAATCAAAAGGTCAAACTACTGTAAATGACATTTAAACTTTTTGATAAAAGTTTAGTTCTGCTGCTATAAATGTATTCAACAGTCAGAAATATACAAAAGCTGCCATTTACATTTCATGATGAATGATTTAATGCAAATGGTCCCAAAAATTTCCTTTAAATTTCTTTATATTAAGGTTAATTAAAGAAAATGTTTATCTTCCACCATAAAGTGCAGAAAGGTTTCAGGTTTCCATACACACAAGGATACATGATTTTGTGACAATGACCAAGTGGATGTCCTACTTGGATAACAAAGTTAAACTTGCCGTGATTGACTTGACCTAATCGAATACATACATACAAAATATTTCTCCCCCTCCCAGGAAATTGTGAACTTTAACTGTCGCAAGCTGGTGGCCTCCATGCCACTGTTCGCCAATGCTGATCCCAACTTTGTGACGGCCATGTTGACAAAGCTCCGCTTTGAGGTCTTCCAGCCAGGGGATTACATCATTCGGGAGGGAACCATTGGCAAGAAGATGTATTTCATCCAGCATGGCGTTGTGAGCGTCCTTACCAAAGGCAGCATAGGCATGAAATTATCTGATGGATCTTACTTTGGAGGTAAAGACCAGACATTATAGCTGAAGACATAAGACCATGGCACATTGACCCAGTAATATCCAACAAACCCCAGTGTGCTTATGTTGTAGAAAAAGAGTGAACTAGTGAATTGGTGTGAATGAGGAGAATGTTCTAGAGCAAAGATCTGAACCTTGAATCCAGTTGCAGCAAATGGATTAAAAAATCCGGGGCTGGAACCTGGATTCAAAGATCTGTATGTGATGACCTCCGTTCTAGAGTTTCCCAAAAATTGGATATGACACTTAGTGTTTGCTGAAGAACATCGAGTCCATGTGTGCTGGCTTTTTATATCTTTTGCACTGAAAACTGAATTGAAAAGATATATGCAATATTTTTATTATAATTATTAAACCTTTAAACATCTCACTTCCTCACTCACATAGTAGTTACTGAACAATAAATCTTAAGATTATTGAATGATTCATAATTAATAGTAAGCTTGCATGTTAAGGTGTTCTTGAAATAGCCAGAGATTTAGAAAGTAGGATGATTGTCTCCAGCAACAAACCTTTAAGGACAATGAGGCCACTCTTTGCTTTTTTATCTCAAGTCTTGCCTTGCTTCCCACCTCCACTTTCTCTGAAACCCTCACAGCACACCAATAATGAGTGTAGAGAGTAAAAAAAACCACCCTGACATTTCAACATGACTCCTTAGACTCACCCTCAAGCAAGCTTTGTCCCACATTAAGGGGCCGTCGTCTATGCCCATTTGGTGGCACTGGCGTTGTTGATCCAGAAAACAGCCAAGCCCCCTTTCCAGAGTGTTTAGGGCATAGCCTAGTCAAGAGCAAGAGTTCACTATGGCTGTGAATGTGCCAGCAGCCAGGGGTACCAAAGCCAGGCTAGACGGAAAGCGCACAAAGAAAATTAATAACACCTAATTAGTCCAGCCAGAGCGGTGATGACAGTACAATTTGTAATGTCAGCCATGGAGATCCCCCTATTCAAAAACCATTAGAGCATTAGGTAGCCGATCTTCACAACGCATGACTGAGGAGGACTTAATCAGGATGCCAGCCTAATTTTCTTTGGCTTATATATATAATTACAATGTCTTGCCATTGTGCTTAAGAATAAACAATGCGATGACTTCATTTTCTGGTGGACACCTTTATAGCCGAAGCAGTGAAAAAAAAACAGAGTGGGCGAGACATGAATTTAAAACACGCATACATCAGAATAGCCTTATTTAACCGCACTCTGTTTACGGGGAAATGAGAAGCCAGCTTGAGTCATAAGGCTTTACACATGCTTGTTTCCTTCTATAGGCAATAAACACCATTTATCTCCTCAGCTGAGCTGTAAATATCACATCTGACAGACACATATTAGGGCGCAAGGCTTCATACAGATGTTCAAGGTCGTATGTTAAAATTCCAGGGAATCCTACTTACATCTTTCCAAGGAATAAAAGGCTTTGTATCAGTGTAAAGCACTTGATATGGCCCTCAGACTCTTAGCAGGCATAACATACAACAAACAAATGATTGTCTGCTGAGTGTCTGTATTGCAGTATGAGTCATAGATTGTGGTATTGTAGGAAGTCCTAGTACAGTTGTATACAAATGTTTGGACACTCCAATTACACATTTAGTTGTTTTTTCCCTAAAGGAAATGAAGCTAACACCACCTCTGCAGGGAAAAACAAATGTTTGAAACCTCTCTTGACTGAAATCCTAGCCTCCATTTTTATAGGCATTCTTATTTCTATAGGTTTTCTATTTAGAAATTATTTTTCCCAGTTTTTCTTCCAAAATGTTTAGAATTCAGTATTAATTCAGTCTTCTTTTACATATAATACTATATTTTCATAAATATTGAAGTCTGGGGGCAATGAAGGCCATTTTAGAAACTGAACTTTTGTACACAGCTGTATATTTGCTTGATACATTTATAAAATTGTAGAAGATGTAGCTAGTCATAGCAACTTGATATTATTAAAAATTATTTTCTTAAAATGTGGATTTTAGATATTCAATCTATACCATACTGGTCCTCAAAAGTCAAACTTTTATAATGATTTAAATGTGAAAAGTTACTGTTGTGCCTAATGTCTTTTCTTGTCAACAGAATAGTCGGAAAAGTGCAAACATTTACTCCTGTTAATGAAGAATGTAAATTGAAAGTAAATGTAATTCATTGCATAACTTCCTGTATGATTAAATATACAATTCCATAATTTCATTTGAGTAATATATCAAAATGAAAATGGGGCAGTGGTGAAAATGGGGACAATGGTGGCTGTAATGGTTAGGGAGTTGCTCCCTAAAAGTCACTGGTTCAAGTCCCACTGAGGTACGCATGAGCAAGATACCATCCCAAGCACTGCCCACGTCAGCTGCCCACTGCTCCTACATGGACGGGTTAAATGCAGAGGTTACCTTTTTTTTGTGGTGCACTGTGTGCTGTGTTCACAATAACAAGTAATCACTCACTCACATTCACTTCTTAACTTCTAAGGGTTAATACATGGGGCTGTGCTTCTTAAGATTCTAGAGAAACTTGCATGGATGATTCCAAGAACGTTTCACTAATTAAGATACAGTCACAATCGCTAATCAAATACAGTCACGACCCATAATTCAATGTTTATTCAGCTTGACAACTTGCATCCACAGAAGACTTTGTTCCCTCCAAAGACTTTTGCTAGCAGCAGTAACATCAGCTTCAATGACAGTGAGCTGTGCCAGCCCTCTTTGAAGCACAGCCACATCTCTGGCTGCGTGGGTCCCACTTGTAGAGCGTCCTCTTGACTGTTTGATAATTGAGCCAGCTCTTCTTAGCACAGTGTATCGCCTCCCTGACCTTGCCTCCTCTCGGGGAGAACAGAGGAGCAACGGGGCTGTGCTTGAATATTTGAGAGGCCTAGGTGATGTTCTCCACCCCTCTTAATTATAGTTATTTGTGTGAAAGAATGAAGCGGATAAATCATTCGGAATTTTAAAAATGAGCTGTGATTTTAGGTAAAAAGAACCAACAGAGTACTATTCTCAAAGATCTGAAGTGTTAGCTATCTTGCCAGCAGATTCATGTGAGTCTTACACCTTGTATCATATATACTAGCTAGTTAAACACTAATATTTTTATTTGAACTTAAAAGGGTCTTTGAGAGGGTCTTTGTCTGAACCATGGATTAATTTGTGCATTGCTTAATGTACAAAATGTGCCTTGATTGTGCAATATGTGCCCACAGTGCGCTGGAATTCAACGTTTAATATACTAAAATTACAGCTTAAAACACCAATTCATGTAGCCGTGCCTACTAATGGCATGTGCATGAGGCACAAAACTTAAAAGTCCCACTGAATTAATATAGTCTTCAACAAGCTCCAAACAAAAGAGAAAATGAAATTTGATAAAGAGATAGTGGGGATCTTATCCAGCAAAGCATTCGTCAACTCACTTTCTGACTCAAATCTTACCACTGTATTTGTGGCCACTGTTTAAGGATCTCTCTCCGTGCATCTTTTGAGACCCAAACACAAATTTCTAGCTGGTTTTAAAAGGCAGAGGAACATCGATGCTAAACGGACTTCCAGTAAACCCAGTAGAATATGTAATCAGCCACACGTAGTAGTGGCCTAGTGGTTAGGACATTGCCTTTAGGACCTGAAGGTTATAGGTTCAAGCCCCGGCCTGGGCACTACCACGGTGAGACCTTCCTGCTACACTGCTCCCCGTGTGCGGTTGATAGCTGCCTGCTGCTCCACGTGTGATGGGTTAAATGCAGAGGTCACATTTCGTTGTGGTGCTTGAGTGTGTTCACAATGACAAATAGTCACTTTCACTTCATGTATTATCTCCACACGCTTTTCAAATGCATATGCATGAAGGTGAGAAACGGGTTTCACCACACACATGGCCCATAAACTGCTTGTTTAGACTTGTGCACTGGTTTCATTCATAATGTGAGGCCTCGTGACATGGGCCCTCAGAGTCTCAGTGACTTAGCTTATTCTACTTATAGCAATAAAGGGCCCTGAGGAGCAGGGCTACAGCAGGGCAAATAGCACCTCCAGAAGTGTGAGGTTTAAACCCCTATAGGGATCAGCGATTCTGGTGCTGGAGATAACGAGATGTATTAATTAATGTGCAGCAGAAAAACAGGACAGGCTATCACATGCCAGTGTGAGGGCACTTTGCGGCCCTCCTGAAAAGTAGCATTAAGATCCTCTTTCAGATCAATGACTAGAGAGTATGATCAAAGTGATACTTGCTTACCAATTTATGCTGGATAACCTGCCCTTTAATGTTATTTTCAAGGTTGCAGAGCTGGCACTGGCAATCCAGTTTATGATGGGACAGAAATCTGAAGTAGTGTAAATGATGCACAAACATTTAAACCATAGAACAAAAAACATAACCGGTGTAAACCATGAGAGATATAGAACTCAGCTGTTTCGGCTTTGGCCCCATCATCTTGTAACAGATGTAAAAAGGAAATGTACCTTTAAGACGTACAGTATGACAGTACATTGGAGTGATAGGAGCAGCGTCATCAGCCCATGCAGTTTAAATTTTTTGTGATGTGTTTATGTATGATCAGCTTGAAGCTGTACACATGGCTAAAATGGGATGAGTATTTCATTTTTATGTATAATAAATGGCAGTATTTTTGAGAATGTCTGAATTCACAAGCAGTGTGAATGTGAATTTTTGCTTCTACCCTCGCGAGCTATCTAAACCAAACCCCAGACCTAAACTGTTACAATCTAAAGCTCAAACGTTTGAGCCCCAGTGATGAATGACCGCTTTTTTTTTTGTTGTTGTTGTTTTTTTTTGGGGGGGGGGGATGTAAATCATACTGTATATTAGGGGTGGGCGATATGGCAAAAATATCTTATCACAATATTTTAAGATATTTCCCCAATATGCGATATGTCACGATGTGTATTAACAGACAAAGAACGGAAAAGGAGCCGTTAGTGCAAATGTCATGTATAAATTCAGTGTTTTTCACGATATCAAGATTTGCTCATGAAAGCATATTGTGACCACAGTTTATTACCATAACAATAAATATCATCATATTGCCCAGCTCTAGAGCATGTGATTTCGTAAACTGAGAAACTCAGTGATGATTAATGTTGCAGATTTGTTGTTGACCTGAAATTTGATGTCGTTTCTCTCTGGCTCAATAAGAGATTTGCCTTTTAACCCGTGGGAGGCGCACAGCCAACGTTCGAGCAGACACCTACTGCCGCCTCTACTCACTGTCCGTGGACAACTTCAATGAAGTACTGGAGGAGTATCCCATGATGAGGAGAGCATTTGAGACGGTGGCCATTGACAGACTCGACCGGATAGGTAAGAATAGGTGTAACTGTCTATTACTCATTCTTTCTATGTCTATTTGTGTGTCTGTCTATCTATATATCTGTTTGTCTGTTCACATACCAACCTACCTACATACTCTGGCAATCAAAGAACTGCTCAAGTTTCCCTAATAAAACTCACACAATTACAACCTAGAAAAATCAGCTTCCTGGGGCTCCCAAGTGGCACATCAGTCAGAGTGTTTGCCCCATCATCAGGAGATTGAGAGTTCAATCCCCAGTGGTGATGCAGTCATCCGTGGCTGGGAGTCTAAAGGAGCACAACTGGCTTTGCTTTCTCTGTGTGGCTAGGATATCTTATCACTCAGCATGATGATGTAGCAGAATTGGCACGTAGCAGTCTCCTCCAAGCGTGTTACTCTGTCCAAAGACATTGAATTAGCAGCAGTTTGAAAAGATGCTGAGGCTGAATTCAAGAGCCTCGGAGGAAGCATGTGCTAGTGTGGTTATACAAATAGAAGAATTTTTTTTAGAACCGAACCAGTTGTATTGAGGACATTTACTATGTGGATGGTCTATAAATTTATAAAGGTTCCCTAAACTTACCCAACTCTTTTACAAAAGAAGTTATTTAAAGAACCAGCCATTCGATGGTTCTATAGGGAGCCAGAAGTGTTTTTATACAGCATCCTTTATTTTTACAAGTATCAGATGATGAATGTTTCTCAGTATTTTGTAGATTCTCCTCTAGCCTTGATGAAGGCCACCATCTTTCATTAAGTTTTTTAACCATCTCAGTGCCTTTCTATTACATTCTTTAAATATATTGTCTAGTCCATTAAGATTTCATTGGGATTTAAACCTGATAATTGTGCTACTCAGCTTGAATTTTCTCAAGTGTGAAGTCTTGGAACAGTGTTTGGCAAGCAACAGAGTAGCACATTTTGACTATTCCTTATCCCAAATCGAGCTCACAAAGGTGATAATTCATTAAAAAACGGGATCAGGAGTTTTGAATAAAGCAATATGTAAAATCATGCAGTGCAGGAAATCAGGAGAACAATTAAAAGAACTCTCTTGGCATATCCACTTTTTGTATTTTTCCCCCTTACAATTAATAGAAAAGATTCCTAAAAATGCATCATCAGTGGACGATGTTCACCGATCAGCTATAATATTAAACACTCTGTCTAATGTTGTGCTGGTCCCCTTGTGCTGCCAAAACAGCTCTGATTGTGGTGCACAGTGTGTTCTGACACTTTTCATTTGCCAGTATATAACTGTTTTGCTGTAGTAGCTCTGGCCTTCACTCCTCACATGCAACAGTGAGCCTTGGGTGCCCATGGCCCTGTCGCTGATTCACTAATTGTTTTTCCTTGGATCACTTCTGGTAGGTACTAACTACATACCTGGAACACTCCTTAAGACCTGCCATTTTGGAGATGCTCTGACTCGTCTAATCATCACAATAAGGCCCTTGTCAGTTGCTCAGATCCTTATGCTTCCCCATTTTCCCAGTTTCCAGCACATCAACTTGAAGAACTGACTGTTCACTAGCTGCTGAATACATCCCAACCCCCTGACACGTGCCAATGTAATGAGATAATCAATGTTATACATTTCACCTGTCAGTGGTTTTACTGCCGTGACTGATCTGTGGATATACTCATGTGAACAATTCTTTTTGACTGCCAGTCTGTCTATGGTTCAATTTGTGTGTTTGGGTATTTATGGATGTCACAGCTTTTTCGCAGCAAAAAGTGATACAATTAGAAATGCTTATAACTACACAATTTTAGTTTTGCTTCATTCCGTGCTGAAGTTCCACCTCCTTTGCCATTCATTTTTTCCATCAATGGGAATCTGGTGGTATGTAAACATGTCATTTGCATTACCGTGCCCTCCTCCTCCTCCCAACGTCTTCTGCTCCTTTCCCAAGGTCAGCATGCTGCTGATGTCACTTTCAGTCACATGACCAACTCAGCTGTTTACAGAGGGTCCTGCACCACCTCTGTTGCCATGGCAGCCACATTCCATACATGATCCGTTCAGCCAGCAGATGAGCTGGGATTCCAGACAATGCAATAGCTCATCCTGTGATGCGAGCCCTGCCTTTGGAAATTTGGCATTAGAACTGAGTCTGCTGATGGGGGTGTTAGCCAGACTGTGATAATATTGGCTAAATAAATGTTCGTTGGTTTTGTTGGCTGTCATGAAGATGGGAACACAGATGCTTTGGATCAGTGAGGTGTCGGAATCCCACTAGAACAGGGGCACGCCCTAAGCAAGCATACCTACATCATGGGTGGAGCACACGTCATTGCAAATCAACGATTTAGAAACAAACAACAGTTCACACATTCCCGAACATGCCACTAGTTGTTTACCTTAGAAAGACAGGAAGGTGGATGCAGAGGGACTGGATCCCCTGCAGAGTTATTTGCGAGCAGAGTGGGAGATGTTAAGAGTGCTGAGGAGATGAGCGAGATTGAGAGAGACGCTCGGGCTCTTGTCTGCAGGAGGTAGGTCACTTTAGCTGGAGAATTGCTTTCTCTCAGCAGTGGGAGTGAAGGGCCAGCCATGCCCACATGCTCCCTTGCATGTTTGTATAGGCAGCACAGTGACTCAGGAGAAAGAAAGCCTCAGTCTGCTTTTACTGGGTGAAGTGTGGCACCTGCTGCAAATCTGGCCACATAGGACTGGATGCTTCGTCAAGAGCTGAAGAGAAGGGATATTTGCATGAATCTGCTGACTTTGGGTGAATGGACGGGTGTGTAAACACATGAACTTTGAGAAAGATTAAATTTGAATTGGGTTGAGTTATTTAAATATGTTTATTTAATTGAAGCTAATGCTTGGTTATTTTCATTTTTTGGCCATTCCAAAATAAATGCAGTAATTTAATGTTTGATGTAAATTCTTTGCATTTTATTTGAATCTTGTTACAGACTTAAGCTCTTTTTACCAGTTTTATCAGTTTTACAGTGAGTACTTCATTAAAGGTATAGAGCTACTGCCTGCTATTTCTAACATCAGAAACCTGGTAGGAATAAAGCTCATTATAAAATTCATTAACATATCTAGAGCTTTCATAAGGCCTAGAATATGCATTACTACTCTAATCCATAAATGGCTCGTGCAACTGCAGGTTTTCATTCCGGCCAAGCAGAATCCCACCTCATATAACAAATCTACTGTTTGGAGACTGAGACCAACTGCTTACAAATTTTACTCAATATTTGTTTAAATCCAACAGGTATGATGATTAAGCAAAAATGAGCTAAAAGTTACAGACATGTTTTTCCAGTTCCCAGAAATCATTAGGCCTTATCTGAGGGCCTATTAGAGTGTCTGAATGCTTTCCCAGTGCTATGTAGATATGTTCTATTTGATTGCCCAGACAAAGAAGGATGAAAAAAACATGAACGTCCACTGCTTCTCTCTGTTTCAGGCAAGAAGAATTCCATTCTGATGCACAAAGTCCAGCATGATCTAAACTCCGGAGTCTTCAACAACCGCGAGAATGAGTTGATTCAGGAGATTGTGAAGTACGACCGGGAGATGGTGAAGCTGGTGGACCTGCAGAGGCCCCGGGCCATGTCGGCTACTCCCTCTACCCACGGGACCATGTTCCCTTCCTCTGGCCAGCCCCCTACCAGTTCTGCCATTGCCACCCTCCAGCAGGCCGTGGCCATGAGCTTTTGCCCACAAATGGCCAACCCCCTGGCAGGTCATGCCGCTCTCCAGTCCCCTCGCATGGTGCGTCGCTTCCAGGTGGTCCAGAGCCTGTCTAGTCCTGGGAGCCAGCAGACCCCTCCAGGCTCCCAGTTTTCTGCTGGAGCTTTGGTATCAGCCCTTGCGGGAACCCCAATCCAGAGCCCCTTGGCTACTGCTGGCCGAACGTTTCAGTACAGCTCCAGCCCGATGGGTGTTCCTTCTGGATCCCAACTCTCCCTTGTGCAGCAGCATGCGCCAAGCCCCACGCATCGAGCGGTGGGCCCTAGGAGCACAATTACCCAGGATGCCCGAGCCCTGTCAGCCTCCCAGCCATCCCTGCCCCATGAAGGGGTGCAGCCGGCTGTTCCCAGCCCACCACAGTCCACCCGGGTATCTTCCACTTCCATTGGACCCCCTCAGAATCTCTCTGGACCTGCAGGCTTCCGGGCCACTATTCCGCCTAGGATGACACTTCCACACCAGATGTCAGTTGGGGCATTCCCGCCTGCCTCCCTGCCCCAAATGAGGCCAAGCCAGGACTCGGGACTGCCCAAGAAGGATTCAGTAATCAGCCTTCCAGACACAGACCATCACGTCAGATCTAGATTATCTTCCAATTTGTGACCTTGCGACAGAGCTCGGGGAATGCTCTCTGTGCTTTAGCTGGGTGTTTCTTCCTTCAGCAAGTACATTTCTCCACTCCTTGTCACACCCTGAATCTTACTCTAAGAATGTATGCAGTGTGATTGGTGGCAATGGAATGACTAGACCTACCAGACCTGACATCTATTAACCATACAAAGTCTGTAAAATTGAAGATTCAAACGTCATTAAGATGTTTCTGTTGTACTCACAAGCGTAAACATCAGTGTAGCTTCCTCCCTCACAGTTTGTTTTTCTTTATAATTGCTTTTTTTTTATTGTGGTTGTGTTCACAGACATTGCAAAAATGAGAAAAAAAATCTTATACTATAGTCCAAAGGATGCAATGTAGAGTGGGCTGGGACAGGGAGGCGGGGGTGATGTGCTTCTGATTACAACGTTGAGGCCAACTCCTTACAAAAGTGGTTAGACAATGTGACCTATGATTCAGCAATATTAACACGGCTATAGAAAATGTAGGAAAGCTAATTGCGTTGTTCTGGTGAAATGATTTCTAAATAGAATTACTTTAATAAGGCATATGAACGTGATCCTAATGCGAGGGAATTAGACCCTAATGTATGCCCATGATGTTATAAAGTGTGGAAATGAGAAGTTGTGGCTGTGGCTTAATAAAGTGTGGGAATGAGATAAGTTGTGGCTGTGGCTTAATAAAGTGTGGGAATGAGATAAGTTGTGGCCGTGGCTTAATAAAGTGTGGGAATGAGATAAGTTGTGGCCGTGGCTTAATAAAGTGTGGGAATGAGATAAGGCCTTTAAATGGAATCATTTGAATATTTAAATATTTACGTTGTGGCAACAACATCGTAGGTGTGGGAACAACATAAGTAAATAGTGATTATAAAGTCATGGTCACAACTTATGTAAGTTGTGGGAACAAGATAATTAAGTCATTCTCACACCTTACTGAGTCATGGCAAGGACTTAAGTATGTTGTTTTCACGTCTTACTAACCTATGGCTATGCATTAGGTTCCTGTTCCCATGCTTTGGTCAGTTACACATTTTATTTTTATCGAGAAGGGATGTAATGAGCACGGCTCCATAGGAAGCAAACACATTTGTACTGAATTGATTTCGCCTCCAGACTGAAGTTGGGCCAAAACAACAATGTAATTGTGTATTTAGATGAAAATATGGAAACAAATATAAGTTCACTGCCTTCATTTCCACTTAGAAGCCATATTCTTTGTCCAGGCCTGTGTGTGTGTCTGTGTGTGCGCGTGTTTTAAATATTCAAATACTTATTTGCCCGTATTTATGACCCATGGCGAATTTACATAAGTTATTCTTGGTATCTAACAAAATGAAAAAAAGAAAAAAATGGCTGGGTTTAGCTACATTAGGAACAGCAGTGTAAGTGAAGAAAGGAATAGCTGTAAGGGTGTGTGAAAACTGACAATACTGTAAATACATCTTTATCTCTTCTTATTGGTGGTTGACACTTTTGCAGTGCCTGCTGCATCTAAATGCATTCACATCCCACTTCACATGTGGATATTCAGCGGGAATTAATGCGATTATTCACGCGGGCTAACTTCTCGGATTCAGTCACGTACTTCTCATAGTAATGTGAAGAGAATGTAGCAGCATCTAATGTGCAAAGCCCCCTCCCCTTTGCATTAACCCAGAGTCACATGGGATGCTAGGCACAGAATGCTTCAAGCTAGCCCTGTCCAATGCCAGGCTGTGGTGTTGCAGAAGGGTGAGCGAGGTTAGATGAGCTGCTGCTAGTGTACCTATTTCCTGTGACACATTTATCAACAATTACTCATTTCTGTGCTCATCTGCTATCTATGGTTTAGCTTCAGTGATTTACTGACCCTCCATAGCTGCCTGATGAGGTGACTTCCACTTGATGCAAGCCCTTATTGATCCTGCTGTTTATTTTCAGTACTGTACTGTTTGAAGATGGCTGAATATAACCTCCACTGTGGCCCCCCTCCCCTTGCTTTAGCAATGTGTTGTCTACCTAGGCACACACTCTGTAATTGGAAGGCCTAGTATGTGTTGTGTGTTACTCTCAATGCATTGTGAGGAGGCCTCCAGTTTAAGGGTTATATAAGCCAGCTTTGTCATGTTCTTGATCTTCGAAAGTGGCTAAAAATTGGGAAAATGGTCTGAGAATATAGCTTTTAGATCATCTAGATCCAATTTTTGGGGTTATTTTACAAGTCCCATTTGCAGAAAAGTTGAGACATTTTGTAAAATGTTTTATTTAACCGACAAAAGTACAAAGACCAATGTTTTGGATGCCAAACTTCTCTGTTTTTCATAAATAAATACAAATTTTTAATTCCAAAGTCTGCAACACACTCAAAAGGTTGGGATAGGGCAAAATAAGAATGAAAGGTGTATTCAAATTAGACCATTCTGAATCATTGCACAATAAGCAGGTGAACTATAACAGGTGAGGGTGTCACGAATGGGCTTAAAAGGAGCATCCACAATGTTTCAGCCTTTGTAAGCAAATATGGGTTGTGGCGTTTTAAAAAGAAAATTTCTCGATGCAAGATTACAGCGACATTAGGTCTTTCACCATCTACAGTACATAATATGGTTCAACCTGAAACTCTGCTATGCAGGAGAAAGTCATATATCAACTCTTAGCAGGAATACTGGGCCTATACACATCTCAGATGGACTAAAACATGCTGTGTTGAGATGAGTCCATGTTTTAGCTTGTTTTTGGGGAAAAAAATAGACAAAGATGAAACGTCAATACTGTTATCAGTGTGAAAGGCAACTTCTGTCATTGTATGGGGTTACATCTGTGCGCATGGCATGGTTGACTTGCATATGTGTGAAAGTACCATTGATACTGATGTGTATATTGGGATTTTAGAGAGACATATGCTGCCACCAAGGCAAGATCCAAGGGAGTCCATGGTTATTTCAGCAAGACAATGCCAGGGCTCATGCGACGTGGCTTCATAGACAAATACTGCATGTAAACATGTCACTGTCCCAACTTTTGAGTGTTTATATTTGCAAAATAAATGGAAATGTAAAAATTGGTCAGTAAAAACATTGGAAATGTTTTCTTTGTACTTCTGTCAGTTAATTAAAGGTTCAGGAGAATTAACAAATCACAGATTCTTGTTTACTCAACTTTTCCAGAAATGTTCCCAAATTTGTACTTATCTAGTCCTGTAAAATCAACAATTAAAACAATTTAAAGCAATTCCCATTAACCACTTTCTGTCTTTAAACAGTGGTGCTGATAACTACCAATTTAGGCTGTTCAACCAGACCCCAAAACAACACCCAAAAAACACTGTTTACTATTAATACAGCAAGTTCTGCTTCCCCAGACAAACTCTTGTCAAGTGTTACACTTTGCCAAATTCAAATGTCTGAAGCAATAAAAATCTCCTTTTGTCTAAGGGAGGCAAGGAACATCGGCTGAATTGTTGTTGATCATTGTAAAGAAAATGTGCCACAAGTTTTGCTATGCATTCAGACTGGGGACAATTTCTTATGTTCTGTAGTTTGATTTTGTCTTTGAATAAAGAGAGGAAGGGTTTGGTGAGAGCTGTGAGTTTTTTCCTTATTCTTTTCACTCTGCTACTGTCATCTAAATGTAGATTTTTACTGTTTTCTAGCCTATAAATGTACTGTTGCTAGATAGTTTACATCAGAAATACATCTGTTGGCTTCCAAGTGGCACAGCCATCTAATCGTCCCTATCATCGGGAGAAATCTCAATCTGGTGATGGCTAGAAGCTGAAAGCACAGTTGACTGGATGGCCTTCCCTCTTCACCCAACTGCTTAGCACGATCATCTGTTAGCTGATGTAACACAATTGTCAGCTAGTGTTCTCCTCCAAGTGGCGAGCAGATCTGTAATGTTGCTTAAGCAGCAGTTTGGAAAGATGAAAAGATTGCACTTCACTCCAGATGCAGGGTCACGTTCACTAGCCTTTACACTTCCAGTGTTGGTAGTATCCTGTATTTGGGGGAAACTTATCTAGCAGATAGGATCAAAGATGACTAAAATGGGTAGAAAAATGAAAAATAAATAAATACATTTGTGATCATGTAAATGGCTTATCTACTGTATGGTACACGGCAGCAGGCACAGTAGTAAAAGTTCACAAATTCATTAATACTAAATCAGATGTTTTATGTAAGTGACTATTTGTCATTGTAAACATACGCAAGCACCACAACGAAACGTGACCTCTGCATTTAACCCATCACACATGCACACATGGAGCAGCGGGTCAGGTATCAACAGCGCCCGGGGAGCAGTGTAGTAGGACAGTACATTGCTCAATGGTACCTCATTAGTGTCCAAACCACTAGGCCACCACTGCCCACCAGTAGATGAAGTAGAAACACAACTTTAACTGGAACAAAACTATAAATCTCCATTTTTTCATTTTCATTTTTGTTTTACATGCATTTCCCCCTTACACATGTAAATGCATGTACATGCATTAATGGCCCAAAGTGGCTTAAAATAGAGTCTTTTCATTAACTTGCCTTAATTTTTAATAATGTTTTCTCTTCTGGAGACACAAGATTGCAAATTTCAGCTGTGATGGTATAAACACTTTAATGATAACTATCAGAAGTGACAGAAATAGAAGCTTCTTCAGGTTCACGTAGAACGTTTCTGCTTATTCTGACATCATGGAAAGTCATCTATTGGATTAGTAATGAGATCATGACTAGCCAGTGGTGTTAAGAAATTATTCTTTACTTCCTTTTAGAATTGGAACAAAGACTCGTTGCCTCAGTAGTTCTTGCTGCCAGACAGAATGGGGTTTCCTGATAATTAAGCCAAAACATTGTAAAACTCACTGGTGAATGCAATCACTGAACTACTCTGTTTTCATAACTGCTCTACTTAATGACACAGTTGCTGCACAGCCTCTGAAGTTCGTCCTCTGACTCAGAAAATATAGATACTTGGATGTCTATTGCATAGCTTAAGAAAAGGTTTTTTTGTACGTCAGCAATTTTTAGTCATTGTGAAAGCTGCTCAAATGAAATGTGTCTGCATAATGTGCTATAATTGCACCTTGTAGCCCTTCACAGAATGCATGTGGCAGCTGGAGACGTCTCACTGAAACAGTAAATAAACTTCACAGAGTGGTTTGTGCTCCACAGCGATCACCTCAAATATTGCCTGCCTGAATCCTCTGCTATCACAGTTTCTCCAGGGCATTGTATTAATGGACAGCAGAAGACTGCTGTTCCTACGTCGCATGTCCTTGATAAAGAACTGCTTTTCCTGTGAAGTCTTTGCTGTGGCCCTGAACTCTATAAAAAGAAGTTACTTCGGAGAGGTGAAACATCCTCCTAAGATTATTTTTCCCCTATATGTTCAGGAGCTGACGGTGAGTCAGCATATTTAGCTCAGTGGTGGCTGAACACTTGATTGGGAAGGAAGTGACATGGTGCATCTCCAGTGAGACTACTAGCCCTAAAGCACATTGATGGGTCAGTCTCAGAGAGACTGCCAGGTTGATTTTACATTGTTGAAAACGCCATACACTATGTCTATACATTCAAATGACAGAAAGACCAATAAACAATGTAAATTCTATTCAGACCAGCTTTAGACTTCACATTTTCTCGAACAAAACTATCAATGCAATTTGATTCAAGTAATTTCAGTGTGGCCAGACGTACAGCAAGTGTTGGGAAGTAGTGCAGTACCTTACTGGTAATGTGTGAATAAAAGAAAAAAGCCCCTGAGAGTGTGTGGTTCTCGGGGAAGCTCCCCAATATGTAGCACCTCTCAATATGTCCCTAGAAGTGTTTGGTGTAAAAGCGCCTATAATGTAAATGAGTTTAGTTTGAAGAACTTACTTAAGGTTTATATTCAAATTAAGAACAATTTACCAGTTTACCATTTGCTAGAGAAAATGAGAGGTAATATGCATTAGAAGGACCAGTTCCAAGAGCAGTCCAGCAAAGATGTCAAACACTTGGGCATGAAACACTACTCTTTTGCGTCTTTCTGGAATCTGGAGCCCTCACTTTGCATTCTGGCTGGGCACAGCCTCTCAGCTCCAGTGCTGAGTGTTGGTGACAATGAGACGCCCCAGGAGAATGCACCAGGGGACAAGAGGTCAGCCCAAGGATAGGCTCTGTGCTAGGGCCTTGCAGCTTCTCTCCCGCTCCTCACAGCCACTCCAGAAAGCCCTGCTGAGAGGTGACCACTCAGCAAGCACTGGGCCTCCAGATAGCCGCTGATACCATGTCCATTGACTAATCTCTTTCAATGGGGAGAGGAGACTCTGTAGAGCAGTACTGTTCTTTTTTTCCTGTCTACTCTGAACATGAATTCCAATCCTACTGTCTTCTTAGGGCAGAAACATACTTCACACTGGTTTGCCAAGACCAATATTTTGAGCTATGCAAACACAATTTCATGCATCGTTGCATTCTAAAATGTGCCACAATTCATTACCCAATGCAAGCACATTCGGAGTGCTGCAGGGAGGGTGGCTATAGTCACAGCCATGCCTGACCAGGCCATCTTGAGCTACCATGAAGCTTTTGTGCAGTCAACACATGTGGCAGACCTGCTGTTTGATGAGTCTCTTGCAGATCTGGTCGGTTCACTTGTAGAATATATCATGCTTCTCTGTTCCAAAAGATTCACTCCTTTATAGACTTAATGTGTATTGGTTGTTGGAATAACAGCAGAGATGGAACATACGTCTGTTTTCTAAATCACTTCTTCCATTCCGGCTCACAGGGAAGCTACAGCCAATCTCTGTATACCATTCTGTATATATTCAGGGTGGTTTTGTTGTAGCACCTTTTCATACTACCACAACTGCGTCATAACCAATGCCTGGGCCTATAGACAGGGTTATCAGTCCTTCATGGTGTGTCAGTCATAGTTCACCTCATGAGTGAGATGTTGATCTGGGCTTTTCGTAATACCTTTATATCATGTCTTTCTTTTGCTGCTGAAACCTATAAATATGCCACAACAACTTCTGCCCCAAATAAAAAGACACGGTATGAAGATTTTCATCTGATCTTCCTCCCTTTTCCTCTATTGAACCCCTGGTAGATCACCCACACCTCTACAACAGCCTGTGATCAGACAGTTAGCATGTAAGCCATATTAAGTGATGAAATCTGCTGATGGCCAAAATTCTGGTGTGCAAGGCTACTTGGGATTAACTGCAGGAGAAGAGCAAGGACAAACCAGAGCTTATTAATCAGCAGTCTGTTTAAGTGGTTTTCAGCTCCAGTTCCTGGGATCCACTGCCCTGCACGGTTTCATTGAAAGCACACCTGAATGACTATCTGAATTATATTCTTTTCCTCAACCACAGTAAATTATTCAGTGTCACAACCTGACCTTTGTCTTCTGCATCCCTGAACAACATCGCAGACCAGGAACACAAAGCTTTACCTTCTCAGCTGTCACTAAAAGTGAACGCACTGACAGTAGTGACTACTTTTTTTTTGTTCCTTGCTCCCGTTTCACTGGGCTTGGGTTATTTCCCCGGTGTACAGACCCAGTGAGACTCAAAATGGGCCTATATGTCTGGTGGTTGTGGCTCTAAACTCAAACTGCCTGGTGAAGAGCAGTGAGAGCGGCCACTTTGAGCTCCAGTGCGGAGAGAAAGGGAGCCAAGATGCTTGGTGAATTGTGATCACTCTTGTGCACCGATGATTTTGACTGTTTTTTCGCGCATGATGAAGAGCTATAACTGGGTGTGTGCAAAGTAAGGACACTGCATTTTTACAAGAGAAGAAAAATCATATCTCCACAAGCAGCATAAAAAAATCCAGACTTTAATAAACACTGTGCAAGATCTGCACAATTCAAGTCGACTTTTGCACAAAAATATATTACACGGCTATCTGCCCAAAAAGGCAAATTGTGGGTTTTATTCCATTAAGTGTCATTTTGAGAAGAACAAAAGCACATAAGTCATTGTGAACAGCATCCGTAACATTCAAAATGGCTCAGCTGCGGCTCCTTCTGCCCTCTTACTGTCTGTACTTTCATTCCTGGTTCTTAGCGTGAGGGCGGCAGGCTGTGGGAGATGGCAGGGTGTGTGAGGCTCAAGTGCAAATGGCAGAGCAAGCAGAGCATGCCTTTCGGGGGGCTTTTCAGTGTATAAGCATGGAGATCAATGAGAGGCCTAATCAGCCTGGTGTTAGCCCTCAGGAGCGGAGGAGTAGATCAGAACCCTGCTGTTCTGCTCCACACCAGGAGTCTATACTCACTCACATACACACACGCAAACACACAGTACCGTGCAACAGTCACGGGCCAGCTGTTCAAGTCGCCTTGTCTGAATAGTAAGTTTGGTTTTGCTTGTAAAATGCAATATTTAAACATAATATAT
>JBBPDA010000039.1:11186201-11204443 GCA_037974385.1 Arnoldichthys spilopterus
ATGGGTTAAATGCAGAGGTCACATTTCATTGTGGTGCTTGTGTGTGTTCACAATGACAAATAGTCACTTTCACTTCACATATAACTGCACTTAACACCAGCTACTCTGGTCTCGGTCATGCATTTAAAAACTACAAGACAATTTATAATGTATGCAATGTTATATTTCAGACTACACAATCCTTATTGAAACAACAGTTCTGAGCCACTTTGAAAACTGCCTGATTGTGATGGCTAGATTACAGAGCATCATTCAGCCAATCAGCATCACTTTTTAAACCACAGTAGCTCTTCTGTGGGATCAGACCAGCCGTGCTAGCCTTTGCTCACCATATGCATGAGCCTTGGCTTGAGTCAGAGCATCTCCAAAACGACAGGTCTTGTGTAATATTCCAGGTGTGCAATAGTTATTACCTACCAAAAGTGATCCAAGGAAGGGCAACTGGTATATCTGCGACAGGGTTATGGACACCCAAGACTCTAATGCATGTGGGGAGCGGAGGCTAGCCTGTCTGGTCCGATCTCAAAGATAAGCTCCTGTTGCACAAAAAGTGAATGCTGAAAGGGATCAGAGCGCACAGTGCACCACAATTAGAGCTGTTTTAGCAGCACAAGGGGGAACTACTCAGACAGGTGATGTTAATGTTATGGCTAATCTATCTTCCTTATCTATGGTGTATATTTTAACACCAATAACCTTTTAAAATGCACTGTTAATGAAAGAGTAGAGTTGGTTTGTGTTGGTAAGTGTCATGAGGAGAAGGTGAGCGCATGCCACATGCTATGGTGAAGGTCATGATGATTTGTTGCAGAAATGTACAGAGGCTTAATATAGGAACATAAATCCTGAGAACTGCCGGCCACGTGTCCGCCGCCACCCACACTTCATAGCCAAATGGACTTAATGGCCACTTAGTCAATCAAATTGGCATGTGGCTCCACTAGGTTATCCCAGACATTGGCATGTGGCTCCACTAGGTTATCCCAGACATTTACACATAAAGCATAGCTCCGAGGTCAACAGTAACATGCCAACAGCCATGCTACATCAACCCCGGTCATGTATTCCGCTTTAATAAAGAAAATTAATGGCACTTGACCATCACATAATGTTAATACAATGAACATCTCCATTACTCTAAGACACTCTGTGCTCCAGTCAGACATAAATTTGTGGTTGTGGAATGTTTCTGTAAATGATTATACTATAAATAGTTTTCCATGGCCAAATTTTCAAAAGATACTTTATTTAGAATCAAATTACAGAGATGAAATTGGGACACTGACCAATGTCTTAAAATAGCTGAAAGAAGAACATTTATGCAGTGATTCTCTACAAGATACACAGGTTGAGTGGTATAAAAAATGAAAGCATTCTTGTATTGAAGCTTTTACACTTCTCCAACCTTTGACTCATGCCCCTTGACAGCCAACAACAGGCTCCTACGCTAACAAGCCCTAGACTGGCCATTCGCCCTATGAATCCACCAAGCTGCCATCTTTTTTATTGATTGCTGCTGTCACAGCCTCAGGAGATTAGGTACAACACTGTCTAATTATTCAGTGCCCCCCAGAGAGATGCACCACACAACTCCTGACCTTCTCCTTGGTTTATTCCTTTGGGTGTGTCCTTGAAACTTCCACCGCATTCATCAACGTGGCCCTCAAAACAACCGACGCATCGGCTGCCAGATCAATGCAATGAAGAAGCACAGTTCACAGGAAGGCAAAGCTATACTGAGCTTAAAACATACCTGGCAGTGATATGAATGCTGAAGCGCCTTGTTTTGATCTGACGGAGATCTCAGGAGAGAATGTGAACTTCAGCCAATTAGCAATATATGGAAGAGGAACTGCTTGCTCTTAAAGGGCCATATTCTCCAGTTTTCTGAGAAATGTAAACCTATTTAGTCTTTAACTTTTCCACTTACAATACATATGCAGTTTACACCCTAATTCATTCATTCTCCATTTGCCAACTGTTGTTCTGTTACTGTGCCTTCAAGAATAATGTATGTATAAGTCCTCTGTTCACTTTGATTTACACCAATCAGCCACAAATTGAAGCTATGAAGTGAAAAATATTGATTTCATTACAGTGGCATCTGTCAAGGTTGGGATATGTTAAGCAACAATGCAAAAGCCAGTTCTTGCGCTGAACACAAAATATTACCAATCTGACACTGACGAGGGCCAAAATGTGTTGGCTAGTCACAGCATCTCCAAAATGAAAAGTTTTGTGGGATGTTCCTCGTATGCAGGGTTTAGTACCTAACACAAGTAATCCCAGGAAGGACAACCAGTGAATCAGTGATGGGGTTTTGTCATGGCTAGCCTGTCTAGTCCAATCATAGAAGAGCTACTACAGCACAAATTGCTGAAAAAGTGAATGCTAGCAATGCTAGAAGGATATCCGAAAACACAGTATATCGCACCTTGCTGCGTATGGGGCTGAGTAGCTGTAGACCAGTAGGAGTGACCATGTTGCCCCATGTCCACGGTCAAAAACGCCTTTAGTGGGGACATTAGAATCAGAACTAGACCATGAAGCAACAGAACAAGGTGGCCTGGTCTAAGAAATCCTGTTTTGTTTGGACAACCAGGTGCCACACAAATCAGAAACGGTTTTAGGAACACGGTTTAAGGTGTTGACTTGGCTTCCAAAACCCTCAGATATTAGTCCAGTCAGGCATCTGTGGGATGTACTTGGCAAACGGAGACCGTACCTCACAATTTGCAGGACTTAAAGTGGGCAGTGGTGGCCTAATGGTTAGGGCGTTGCCCCTGGGACCTAAGGGTCGCAGATTCAAGTTCTGGCCCGGGCACCACTGAGGTTCCCTTGAGCAAGGTACCGTCCCACTACACTGCTCCCCAGGTGCTGTTGATAGCTGCCCGCTGCTTCACGTGTGCACGTGTGATGGGTTAAATGCAGAGGTCACATTTCACTGTGGTGCTTGAGTACGTTAACAATGACAAAGAGTCTCTTTCACATAAAGGATCTGTGTTTAACGTCTTGGTGCCAGATACATTCAGAGGTCCTGTACAGTGTACTGTTTTGATGAATCAGAGCTGCTTTAACAGCACAAGGAGTTTTATGCCCATCACTGACATATTCCTCATTCCCTTCTTTCAGATGTCTGGATTCTTTGAAAAGCTACAGTGACACGTGTTTCCTGATAGCTGTTAACAGCAAAACATGTTCCCAGCTCCTATCACTCTGCTACAGTAACAACACTCTGCAGCACAGGAAGGCTGTACTGTGGATGGATGGTTATATGTTAATGTAACAGCGCCTCCTAATAGCAGGGCAGTACCTCCAAAAGCGATATAAAATAATCAGCAGCTTTCATCTTCAAAAGAGAGGAGAAAATCAAGCTCCACTCTTGCCCCAGATCTGGAAAAAAAATCTAGTGTTTCTGTCCATGACTCAACATTGTGGATCTGAATGGATGTGTAGCTGAATAAGAAGTTGTTACTGAGATAAGTAAACAAAGGACATCTGCACTACTACCCCTCCTCCTCTTCTGCTTCGTGAGTTAATTAGCTCATTTGTTTCTTTGATCCTCTTTTTGTAAAGCATCCTTAGGTTTGTGAAAGAGGCCATATAAATATAACTCATTATTATTATTATTATTATTATTATTATTATTATTATTATTATTATTATTAAGCATAATCTAGAGTGGCCATGGTCAGCTCTGGTGGAATTATTGGACTTTTGATGCATAATAATCATTTTATGACCATTTTAAATAACCTTGGAATGACAAAATTATAATTAAAAATATATTTTTTTAAATACAGTGAACTGCCCAGCCCTTACAGAAAGTACAGATAACATCTAATACTGACTTTTGAAGCATAAATCAAATTTCTGCAAATTTCCGCACACACTAAACTGCAAAAGTTGATATTATATTGTATTGTTGAGACATCTGTGTAAGTTTTGCTAAATGCATATTTTCTGGTTTCCCCCCCAGTGCTATAAATTAAACAATCTGTACTTAATGGCCATTTTAAATAGAAATGTATATATATATATATATATAAGGATGGTCTCTAACATTTGCACAGTACTGTAAATATAAGCCATATTTTAAAGAATGCTTTATGAAATCCTTACGAACATGAGCATGACATCCAAACAGTGCAAGTCACCCCTTTGAGTACACCAAGGTGCTCTTGACACAGAGCACAACCCTCCAGAGTAATCACATTTCCTTCTGACAAGGACACGCAGACTGTATTTAGAGGCTGTTAGAGACTGTATCTCACCTTGAAACACCACCCAAACATAATACTTAGAACAAAAAAACGAATGACCCCCCCGCCTTCTCCCCAAAAAAACAACAAACAAAAACTCATAAAAGTGACCCTCACACTGATTAGTGGTGTACAATCACATTAGCTAGTCTTACTGATGTATATCCATAGTCTGAAGCCCCACTGCGCAATTTCCTCTACCAACAGGGACATGGCAGCGCACTGATTAAACGCTGGCGATTTCACCCCGGCTTAATTTGTTTATTTACAGTATTGATATGAAGGCTTTATCCTCCCATCCTCCCCATCATCTAATTAATATTGCATTTCCTATGGAAGGAACATCCAAAGATGGATGGGAGCAGTGAGAAGGAATGAAATAGAGGTGACCCCTGCTCAAGCAAAAGCCTTCCTGTCGCCTGGCCATATTTACTGATGATCGTATTTATAGTGGGGCTGCTGTTTACAAGGGCGGCAATACATTTTTATGATCGTCTTATGTACCAAGAACAATCATAATTCATTTGCATATGACCATTGTCAACCCCTCTACGTCCCATTGAATTAAACAGGCTAATTGTGTAACTGTGCCTTTAAGGCTGATATATGCAAGCGCTGTATTATACAGTGAACTCTGTATTGCGCCTCATTTCTGGGCAGAAAAGCTCTGAATTTCTTAAGTTTTGAATGAATAGGCAATGCTAAACTACGACGGAATAGATGGATATATGCACATGAAAATGGGTTTTGACGGGTTGTGATGACATCACAAAACGACTGAATTCAATACAAACTCTTGGATTGATTTTGAACTGTGTGAACTGTGTACGATACATCGAAGCTTTAACAGCACCACAGTGAAATGTGACCTCTGCATTTAACCCATCCCACGAGCACACATGGAGCAGTGTTGTGGGACTGTACCTTGCTCAAGTGTACCTCAGTGGTGCCCGGGCTGGGACTTGAACCTACGACGTTCACAAGGGCAAGGTCCTAACCACCTGGCCCAAAAAGAACTTATTTAAACATGAATTTAATTAATTTAATATCTCACCTCATGAATACTGGGCCATGCCTGACCATCATATAAAAACAGCAGTTCATGTTTGAAAAGAATTGGATAGAAAATTGATGCAATTTACTTTAAATTTGAACTGGTTTTCTTTCTTTCTTTATATTTCATTAATCCATTAACTAGAAAAATAAATAAATAAATAAATAAATAATACAGTGTTTTATTTAATAATCTTTTTTTTCCATTCAATGTTGTAACTCAGTAAGGGCCATTCCACTGCTGAAAAAAATGCCAGCGTTACTCACCCCTTCAGATGTAAACAAAGTAATTCAGAGTGATTTAATGCAACTGTTCATTTCTTTACTGTGGTGGTTATAGGAACCAGGGGGTGAAAATAGTGCCAGTTTATTTACTCTCCCCATGTAAATCCGCATAGTTCATACACATACATTTTCAATGTTCATACACATACACTTTATCAAAACTGCTGTAAAGCAGTGTCTCTTAGGCATTAAGCAGCGCATGTCATAAAATAACTTTTTACGAGGCTTTAAATAGCTTCCTGACACCATCGCTGCTGTGATTCTGACCTGCTTAGTTTCTCGAGAACTTCGTTTACACCTTAATTACTTTAAACAGTAGTATTGCACCTTGAGCCAGGTATTAGTCATGCAGACAGAATTTCCATATTCGGGAGGCCCTACTGTAACGTATACTGTGTCTGTGGCTGCAGGCTTCCAGAACTGTTGCTGGTTAAAGGTCTACGCTGTCGCAGAACTATGTGATCGTTATTTCGTGGCACTATCGTGGCTGGATAAGCCTTAAAGGAAAAAAATCTTGCCTCAGTTGAATTATGCAGAAAGCCATACCTGATGGCATCCAGCCTGACCGTGAGAGGCGTCCGAGATGTGGACTGCTTTTGAAGTGGCCGATATTGGAATGCATCACCATGGTTAGATTCCATGCTAATGGGAGTGGAGCAGGATAAAGCTAGTGACAGGCCTGCTTAGCCTGGCAGAGCTGAATGCTGCTCATGCACACATTGTCAAACGGCCTGGACATCACCTAGTGCACACTAATGCACACACAAAGCATTTGCCAGTATCAAACCCCACCAGCTGAAACAGATCTATGATGGAAATCACTACCGCGAACTAAAAAAAAAAGCCTTTTTTGACATTCTGTTACTTTTGTTCTGACACACTTCTCAGAATCCCAGAACAAAAGCTAGCATGAAAAAAATGCAGGGCTAACAGAAGCATGATCAAATGCTGCTCTCCATTGCACTCGGAAGATGGATATTTTCAAGTCAGTGCTCTCTCCTTCCAATCTAAACACGTTCCCATGCTTCCGACTGGAAAAACACGGGAGCCCGGAGCAACTTGATATCTGTATAGCGAATCGTGCAATTTCAAGCACGTTACGGTAGAGCTAGTTAACAAAACTGCATTCTCCCTGCACATATACACCCACCAGCCATGGCATTAAAAACGCCTGCCTAATATTGAGCAGGTAACTCATGCTGCCAAAACAGCTCTGACTGTGGTGCACTGTGTGTTCTGACCCCTTTTTTATCATAGCCGGCAATTTGTGCAACAGTAGCTCCTCTTTGAGATCAGACCAGACAGGCTAGCATTCACTCCCCACATGCATCAGTGAGCCTTGGGTGCCTATAACCCTGACACAGATTCGCCACTTTTGGTAGGTACCTGGAACACTCCAAAAGACCTGCTGTTTTGAACATGCTCTGACTCATCATGACTCTGAGCCATCACAATAGCACTCTGTTGTTTAGCCATTTTCCAGTTAAAAAGGCCTGGGGTTCTACAGGCTGTTCATTTTTGCTGCTCAATTTTGTCACGTTGAGCAAACAAGCCACACCTCACTCGAACAAAAATGCTCACTCAGCCAAACCCAAAGACGAACCAACTCTAAATGTGAATTACTGGCTTCCTCTAATAAATGTTGGAAAAAATAAATACAGTGTAGTATGGCAATATTTCTAGACAGGACATTAAAAGAATAAAAATGTACCTGAATTAGACAAAATGCATCAAATATCAGTTTGAAATATCACTCAAATATTAACATCTGTCAGATGATTTTACAGCAAACATCTGCCGACATCATTGTGCATCCAAAGTTGAATGGCCTGTTGGCTTATCCTCTACAGGGGACACACTTCTGCACGTTTTAATGTATATTTACGTTTTTTTTGGTGTTTTTTGGTGACATATTGGTTCGAAAAAAAGGAAATGTTGCATATGTAAAAGTTCTGGCACATTTTATATTTTATCTTATATATGTTGAATGACTAAAATGAGCATAAAAACGTTTGCTGTCCATAGAGAACGTGTACTTATTCTTACTTTAACAATAAAACAATTCATAAACCATGAACACACTTTGAGTTGCAAAACTTTCTTTCTTGAAAGCTGAAAACAGATAAAAAAAATGCAAACCTGCAGCTTAAGGCTTTCTCTCTGGGCCCTACTGCCAGGGAGGTGGAGAGCTGGGTCGAGCTGCCCACGTCGGTGAATAAAAGCGATTAAATGGTGAAGAATTCATGAGGACAACGCTCCCTGATTAATGACGGCCTTCATTAGAAATTCCATAAAAGTCCAATAAAATGTAATGACCTGAAATCACAGGGCAAAGTTATGATGTTTGGCCAGAGGCAGTGTGGGAGAGGGAACAGGGAGGTCTGCACTGCTGTGCTTCAGAGAACGTCTCCACTCCCAATGCTGAAACGGCTACAGCAGCCAATGGTACAAGCGTTCCTCACAATTGTGCACCCGCATACTGAGGGAGCTGACGACATGACATCGTCACGCAGACACAGGGAGATGCCGTGTCCTTCCTGTGTCACCCAGATGGCATGCACGACTATCAGGACCTACTTTTGACACCTACATCAACAATACAAGGAGAGATGACTCGCCTCGCCTTTCATAGCACGCCAAGTCCAAAGGTGACACTGAGCTCACCAGAGGCCATTAGAATGACATTCCACATTATGTCCACTCCCTGCCTATGGAAACCTGAAGGGCAGGATGCTGTGACACACACCCACACACTGGACACACCATCACCACATGGACAAACAAACTCTAGCCTCAATAGCGATCAACAGCACCCAGGGAGCACTGTACTGGGACGGTACCTTTCCTCAGGGTACCTCAGTGGTACTTTGGGACTACGACCCTCTGGTTACAGCAGCATATCCGCTAACTGCTAGGCTACCAATGCCCCACCATCTGCTCCACAAGACTTTAAGCTATTTAAAGAAGCTAAACAGATGTTCATGCTTCAGTTCCCTTAAAAGATCTTCACAGATCTTCTCAGGAAATCAGCTGGTGTAGTTGATTTTAAACTAAACCATTTTGGCACAAAATTCTCAGTGTAGGCAACACATTTCACATCATGATTATGTTCTATACCTAAAAACAAGCAGCAGATCTTGATAATCATTTATAATCACTAATTATTATAAAGAGATGGGTGTTCATGTTGCATTTTTAAGTATTTTTGTGCTTTTCATATACTTTTGTTAATCAATATTTTTTTGTTTTATTTCCATGAATTCAATCCTTAAATCTGACGGTCAGCTTCATCTACCAGTTCTGCAAATACTCAGAGACACACCCACACCGTATACACACCCTAAACACATGGACAGATAAACTAGCTTCAAACAACATTCCAGACTTGACTTCCATGGAAAAATATGGGCCTTTGTTTGATGCGAAACCTCTCAGATGTCATTTTCAGCACCGCGGGAGACGTGTCCGGTCCAAAACCGAAAACCAGAGGCTTTCGTGTCAGTGCTCGCCAAAACACACGACTGGTAACATCAGCAGGCAATGAGCGACGGGTCAGGCACACTGGTTGCCAGATGCTCTCTGCGGGATCCCCCCGCACACTACAGGCCACTGCTGAGCGGTGGCTGTCATGCCGTTAACTCTGCTAATGCTATCTGACAGCAGTGTAGGCTTGTACGCATGCAAAGCTTCCTCTTTTTCTTCCGAAGGCTGCTGAGAGGCAGCAGAAAGGCTGAAGCTGAAGGCAGGGACTACTGCGGGATGGATGGATTCTAGTGTCTAAACTCAAAAGAGTCATTTTTGTTTTGCTCTGGCCCTATGCCAGGCGGAAGAAGACGTCTACAGAGAACAAATGAAGCATGCGGTACTGACGAAGAAGTTAAAGTGACTATTTGTCAAGGTAAACACACCCCATCACACAAAGTGCAACAGCTAAATGTGACGTTGTATTTAAGCCATGCACACATTCAACAGCACACAGGGAGCAGTGTTGAGGGGTGGTGACGACTAGGCCACCACTGCCCTGATGGATATCATATTTAGTATTTTTGTGCTTTTCACATACTTGATCAACTTGATTTAGTTACTCAAGTTTCATGATTCTGTTTGACATTTTCAAAGTGAACACAACGAAATGTGACCTCTGCATTTTAACCCATCACACGTGCACACGTGGAGCAGCGCGCAGCTACCAACAGCACCCGGGGAGCAGTGTAGTGGGACGCTACCTTGCTCAACGGTACCTCAGTAGTGCCCGGTCCGGGACTCAAAGCCCCCCCCCCAAAGACATTCTTTAACCCTTTATTGGCAACACCAAGAAAAAAATATTAAAAAGATTACTTGAATTGTATTTAAATTAGGGGCAATAATAACAATAATGATCGATTTTCTATTTAAGCAAGCAGTCAAGATTGCTTTATAGTGTAACACATATACATAAACAAATTGAAACAAATCAAATACATTTTTTGAAATTACTTAAAACGTATGCAAGATCCATAAAACTTCCTGTGTGTGTTAGTGCAACAGAATCACTGAAAAGGTTCTAGTAACTAAAGTCACATCTAAACCTATTGATAGAGACGGAACAGTCAGGTTGAGTTAAGTTCAGTGCATGTTTCAGTAAGATATTGGGGCACACCATAACGGGTTAAAAATGGGACGCAAAGGGTTCTTCGAGTAATGGCATGATGAACTAATTTCCTTCCTAAAGTCCCGTTTTTGAGATGTTTTTGTGAACAGTATCTTGTGACAGATGTTCACAGCTGTGAGGAAATGGTCTTAAGAAAGGAAAATATACAATAATGAAGGCGAACAAAAGCAAGCCCAACATATGGCAGTCATTTTCGATCATGACATACACAGATGGAAACCAGCTACCACACTTGATGTCAGTTTGCCTCCTGTGGGGCAGAGCATTCCGAAGCATTTAGGCACTGTTCACATTATCAAGTGCACATGCATTGAGTATGTGCTGAATGGCATCCACCCATCAGACAAAACAACAAACACCCTATCAGAGGTTTTAAATGAAACGTGGGTGGCAAACAACTCCATTAAAATGGAATGGCCGAAACTCAATGTTGTAATCAGGTGAAAACAGTTTTAGGCTGTGGGCAGGACCAATGATGCCAATCTTCTATGACAGTGGCACAAAATATTGTGGAAGTAGGTGGTATTGACTGAAAAGTTCAACCTCTGGTGACCCCTACGGTAAAGGATCTTTTAGAAGTTTGAAGAACCGCATAACGCAATGTAAAGGCTCTGTTCATCTCTATTAAAAAACTGCTTCTCCACATAACCATACATTAAAAAGTTCTAAAGGAACCAAAAGTAGCTCACTCAGGTTTGACACCTCAGTCTCCGTCTGCTTCATGTCTGTGTCAATAAAGCCCTGTCCACACGGACGTCTGAATCAAGCACTTTTTTGACATCTGTGGCATCAGGTGAGTGTGTAACGAATGCTGAATGTTTTCTACTCATTGGAGCGAATCAGATGGGTTTCTCATGGGCGTTCATGACTTGTATTTGGTCGGATGCCCGCTTGGATGGCATCAATCGAATGTCACCTGCAGCTTTAGTATAAATTTCTACCGAAATCCAGATAAGCACAACGTAAACATCTTTATTGCGTTTACATGCTAAACTTGACGTTCTGGAGGACCAGCTCAATTCCATGATTGTGCATCAAACGGTGGACCCAGTAGCAGCAGTGATGTTTCTCTGCTTACGTCACATATCAGGAGAATTTTTAACACAATGAGGTAAAGGTTCAGGTCTAATAAAGACAATGGATCCATATTTCAATGAAGGATAAAGCTCAAACCCCACAGGTTAAAAACACTGGCCTTACTATTACTTCATAGGTAAACAGAATTACAGTCTGGGCTGCAGGTTAGTTTTGAACAGAGGCATCTAATGCAAATGTATCGTCATATTGAAGTCACTCAAGCTCCACTACAAAACACAACTCGCATGTCTAGGTCACTCAGAGTACATTCCCTTACCAAGATTTGGGTATATGTACCGTGCGCACGTTGAAAGTGATAATTTGTCATTGTGAACACACCTCTCACCACAATAAATTGTGACCTTTGCATTTCACCCATCCACCTGTGGAGCAGGCAGCTATCAACAGCACCAACAGTATAGCAGGTGGGCCAGGACTTGAACCTGTGACCCTTCAACCACTAAACACCACCACCACCACCATCCTAACCACTAGGCTGCCACTGTCCAGGGCCTTAGACTTAAATGAGAGACTAAAGGATAGTGTAGACGGACTGCATAGACAGTCAGAACCTCACTAAACCTACTGAACCATCTAAATTCTTCCGGCTATGAGATGACAGATGGAGTTCCTTTCGTTTTCAAACACAATGAAGTAAAGTCATTGGTCCTTTAACTCCAATGGGTCCAGAGGGTCTCCCCATAAATAAAGAGGAACAATCAATAACCAACAGGCTTCTTTTGGAGGCATCTGCTGGTGCTTTCTTGAGATGGACACTCACCACGTGGTTCCTGGTACGGTGGTAAGGCTGGACAATTGGCAGTCCGAGCGGGGTCACCCACTCCACAGTGCTGCCAGACTTGGCGATCAGTCTCGCACTCTCCGTCAGCCAGTCCTGCAACACACAGACACGAATGCATTAGCTACTTTCTAACTTCAGCAGGAAAAATGACGTCCAAGCTTATCCAAACAAAGTTCTGGCGTTTCTAACTGTGGCTGGGGGGAAACGATAAACAGGTGGCTTGGTTGTTGCTGAGCCCCTGTGTTTAGTGAACCTGCTGATTGGGAGCAACAGTGCTGGCTTCCCGGTGTGTCTGCTGCAGATGCGCCGAGTCAGAGCAATTTTCACTCCCAAAAGTCCTTCCTCTAGAGGGCTTGGGTGGGAGATAAATATCTGCACTCTCCCTGCATAAGCAGCCCAGGCCCTAAGCAGGCGCATCCGTCAGACGGCTCCCCATACACGTCCCATCCCTCCTGCCCCACTTACCTTCCCTCAATCCCTCTCCTTTCTCTCCAGCTGCAGCCAGGTGTGGGAGATTAGAGGGAAGATGAAGTACCTTTCTCACACCTCACTACTTTTTATACCTTTTTTGGACCTGGCCCATTTAGGCTGATAGCCACGTCTGAATGTATTGGGTGGGTTCAGACTGCCCGAGTCTGTCTGGGTCTCTCCCATAGGAGTGTAGCAGGTTCCAGAAGCATCTATTTCCTGCTTATTCGGATTCACTATAAACTAGAGGCAGGTGCAAAGCCAGAGCAGTGCTGGTACTGTAGGGAACCTGTAGCACAGTACAAAATAGTGGGAGATACTGAGCTCTGCAGCTATGCATTCCAATTTTGTGCTCCAACTGTAATTCAAACTGTATTCTTGTTTTCTCCACAGATGGAGCTTCCGATGGCAGGACCAATGTTTAGAGGGCCGCACCACTCGGGTATCCTCATTAAAATTTCGATGACACTTTTTAAAGGTATGTTTAAACTTTTATGTTGATTGCATTGTGGTCTGTGCCTTAGACACACAATGCCTTTTACAAATAAAGATGCCAGTTTTCCTTTCCTCTGTATTTCACAAATGTTGTTGATAAGCTGCTGTGTGGTTAATATTTTAAGTGCCTGTGACTCTCCTGTAATTTATTTTGTCCCCATGCCTAATTAAACCTGCCCCTGGGCCCAAAGCTACAAAACAATGCAATCTGGCTCATTTATAAGTGGGGGAAATGAACCTGCAGATGCTGAAGCTATGCAAGACATTTTGTACCTGGATCTCTCTCGTGCCTGTGAACATTTCCTTTAAGCTGTTGAAGACTTGATGCACCAAGTAGTGAGAAGCATCCCATATGTGCTCCTGCAGTCAGAAAATAGCAGCGTTAGATGTGCAAACAACAGAACTGAGGGCAAGAACATTTTGCCATTTTAAGACAAGCTTAGAGAACAGCATAATGCATAATGTAGACGCAGTTTTGCAAAAAAAAATAAAAAATCATATTTATGTAGTTTTCACCTTATTCGAAAGGTAACCAGACAGAATTCATTTGATGTTCAAAGTTTGCTTCTTTAGCTCTGCATTGAATCTATACGGCTAAAATTACTATGGGGTATTGGAAGCTTACAGTCACTTGTTAACATATTAGGAAAAACTGCCATCACATAGAAGCTGTAATGAAAGAAGCAATGGAAATTCATAGCAATCAGCATCACACAAACTACATGTTCTGCCACTGAATAAAATATTTTACATATTGTATATAAAATAACATACTGTATATTACAATGTAGGTATCTTTTAAACATGTTGCAAAGAAGAAGCAGTGGCAATCTTGAGCCTGAATTCCTGCTGATACTTTACCCTATGTGTCCATAAATGACAACAGAGTTTAAGGGGAAATATGTGCAACTAGTGAGGTATAAGCAGGAACAGCTAGAACTGTCAAGACCACTTTTATCGAGTCAAAGGCAAGTCTAAACGAGCTAAGGACCGAAAACAGAATCCTCTTTCAGACTTACTGACCTGTGTATAATGTATGTGTAATTCTGTGAGACGCATTTTTTATTCTAATGTAAGAAAATCATTTTGCACTGTTACATCATCTGTAATGATCAAAAAGCAAGTGCAGTGTAACAAACCTGTAGGATCACATAAGGTCATTCTTTTCATTGACATTTCTCTCGAATGACTCGTATATTGTGTATCATATATTGTCCATTTTGTGTTATATTATATTATATATTACTGTCTGCATCTTACACCTGCATTATCCATACATTAGCACTAGAGAGACACCATCTCCTGGAACCAAATTCCTTCCTATGAAAATACTTAATAAAGTTTTGATTCTGATTGTGTCCGAGAAATGAAAATGATGAGCACGGATGCACAATATGGAAAGTGCTATGGACAAGTTCCCTTAATCGGATGATCGTTGCAGCTGTTTGGTTTTTTTTGGTCATAGCAAGGTGGGGTGGGGGGTTTCTGCAGGTACTACAGTCCTGGCAATAGCCTTGTGGCTCTACTGCAAATGCAAAAAACACTTTGTCTGGGCTGACTGACATTTGGGGAAGGGGTGGGTGAAACAACAAAAATGTCCCAAAAATGTTTATAATAAAAATTATGCCACAATACAGCTTTGCTAAAGCTGTGATGGACAAAAACTATGAGAATATTTTACACACTACCATACAACAGGACTAGTTACGCTCTTTTCTACAAGAACGTGCAGTTGGTCTGTGTTCTATAAGTAATAAAGATATGGATGTGATTAGAAAAGCCTATGGTGAGGGATGTTGGTAATACGTACATTTTATAATTTGCCAAACTATCGCTTTAAGCTCGAGATCTCTGGGATTTGCTGTCGGGATTCAGGTGGCCAGCTCTTTTGCTCTGTGGCCCCAGCTAAGCTTTGCTGCCCCAGGGGACACATTAGCAATGGGAGGGCCCATGCTCTCCAGCTGTTACCGACAACACACAGAGCTGCTGAACAAGCAGGCTGGTTTCCTTATACACACACAGCTGTAATCACACTCTGTAAACACACACACACCTTTCTCGCTGACTCTCTAAAGGTGATAATTACATGCTATTGCACTGCTGATCTAGAGTCGTCTGTTTGTTTGTCCACACAAGTCAAACAATAGGGAAAAACAAAGTGAGGCAGAAATTAATTGGCATGCTTATGAGTTTCTATCGCTCTCTTGTACACCCCCCCCCCACACACACACAGTATCTCAAAACATTTTCTGTTTATTTTCTATAAATATTTTGTTCATTTTTTGCAATACGTTTACATGCTACTGTACAAACCGGAAAAGTATCCCAAGCCAAAAATGACTACAGCCGTTACCTGTAAACCTTGTGAATGAGGTGCAGTGCAGTGCATGCAGCAGATTTTAGAAGAATGATTGGTTCCCAGTGAATATAGAGTAGTATTTTTGCATTTTTGCAGTATTTAGAAATGTCAATCAAACCATAAAAGCACCATCAATTTTTGTAGGCAAGTTAAAATTGTCAGGTTTACCACACACAAAGTCCAACCCTACTGGCAGCCTCAGTAAAGATCAGTGAATAATGTCTCTGCTGTTATGAGCTTGAACATTATAATGTAACCCGTCAGAGATCTGAAATGGGAGAGATTTATATCCACAGGAATTCTTTCATCTCCTTGGTGTATGTTTGGAGTTGCTCATCTTCAGTTTGCCCTCAAGCTTCCAGTGGGGTTTAGATGAGGGGACAGGAATGGTCAATGCAAAAGCTTGACTGTGTGGTTTACATATGGATCTGGAGGCCTGCTTTTGGTCACTGCTCTGCCTGGGGATCCAGCCATGAGCCAGACAAATTTTCATCTAAAATCTTCTTGTATTTGATGTCTATTGTGCTGTGCAACCTAACAAGGGCCTCTGGAATCAGAACAGCCACAGAATCACAGATCCACCACCATACCTCACCATGGGTTGCTAAATCCACCTGCCTCTTTTGTATCAGGAATTGCCAACAAAATGGATGTGGTCTCATCTGACCATCAACCAACTCCTTATATTCATGAATTGATTTGGGGGGGGGGGGGTATATCATTTTATATCATTACCAACAACATACCATGAGGTATCGTGATATAATTGTAAGTCTACATTGCCCATCCCTGTGTACTAATGAAGAGGGGTAAAACTTTTTATAGCCATTGCCTGATTTATGATGGTCAACAGCCTTTTTGTCTCATTTCATTTGTTTATTCTCTGACCTTCACATATTGATGAATGACTAAGGGCGTTTGCCCAGCGTGTTCTTCACTGAAAGGTTAGATTTCTCTCACATGCTGAGCGGAAGCTTAAACTAGGCATTGCCTGTTAAATGAATTATTAACTTTGGGAAAAAGTTACATTTGTATTGTTAATTTCAACTACGTTAGAATAAACACCTGGAAAGGCACAGAAATCGAGCTTATTTGAATTTAAAAGGCTGTGGCCAAACCGTAAAGAAGTGGGTTTGTGACCGTAGAGTCGCTGGTTCGACTCCTGGGAAGTGCCCTTGAGCAAGACACCTAACCCCTAACTGCTTCCTGTGGCTGCCCACTGCTCCTAATGTGTGAACAGTTTGCTCGCTGCGTCGGGTGTGTAAAACGCAGAGAATAATTTCCCCTCAGAGATTAATAAAGGATAATTAAACTAAATTAAATTAGCCAGCTAGGTGTCTCCAAATGCTTAAGGGCTGAAGTTTTCACAAAGTCCAATCGTTGATCAAATTCCACAACTTCAATCATATCAGTCTCTTTGTCTGACCCTCACCTTGGGGAAGTCATCGATCTCCTTGAGGCGCTTTTCGATCTGCAGCCTTCCCCCATAGCGTGTAACGCCATATACCACCGTCATCACCGTCTGCTTCACCACCTTCCTGCTGATGAAGCCCTCCAGCACCTGTGCAATCTTAAGGCCCTTGGCAGCATCGCGCACACGGAACTCCTCCACCTGTGCAAGACACGAACCTCGACACGCTCAGCAGGGCGACCAACTCAAGCAACAGCTATATGTGAAGCAGCCGCTTTCCGATAGAGAATCAATTACAGGAAGCTCTCCCCGTTCTCTTTCATGCTCCAGAGGCAGTGCACTCATGTTTAGTAAGAATCGATGGCATAAATACGGCCTGAGAACACTTGAGAGAACTTCGCCAACAGATAAGTAAGCTGAGCCTGCACCAACTGTTAAACTGCATTTGAACACAGAGGGGGTCATTAGTTATGCCATGGCAGTAAGAACAGTTGCAGGGTTATAGTGTTACTGCAGAATCACACCTTCCTAAACAGTAGGCCTGCTCCCAAAGCCAGAGACGAAATGAGTTAGAACTTAATCCAAACCCTGACTCTGCATTTTTCAGACCCCATGAAAAAAATTGCAATGTTCTTTTCTGCTACACTGAAAGTTCCAATTTTTTTGCAAGAACAGGGCTGGGTTTTTATTTAGCATTCGTACACTTTGAGCGTTCTCGGTAGACGTGAAATCAATAGATTAAAACTAGGCAGCTTTCTCAGAACACAAGGCCTCAGAGTTGTGCCCTGCCTCACCTGCCTCCTTCTCATTACATGAGGACTCAATGTTGCTGCAAGGCAGCAAAGGTTGCTGATCAGTCCAAAGCTCTTATCACCAGATTTAAGTCTTCTGATGAAGTGGAATGAACTACTGACCCTTGAAGACCACCAGGGGGCAACGTGCAACTCTGATGCTCCCTTATGGTCTGTGCCCACTTACTTGTTGGGCTACACCACTGTAGACATCCTGGGGAACTTCACAGGGCATTAGGTTCACTGACGTGGCTCCGATCACATCACGGCCCAGGGCAGCGTAGTGCTGGAGGCCATTGCAAGAGCCATCCTGAAAGAGAGAGAGAGAGAGAGGGAGAGAAAAAGACAGAGAGAGAGAAAGACAGAAAGAGAGAACGACAGAGAGAGAGGGAGGGAGGGAGGGAGGGGGAGAGAGAGAGAGGGATGGAGGGAGGGAGCGGGAGAGAGAGAGAGGGATGGAGGGAGGGAGCGGGAGAGAGAGAGAGAGAGAGAGAGAGAGAGAGAGAGAGAGAGAGAAAGAACAAGAGAGAGAAGGAAAGATCGAGAGAGAGAGAGAGAGAGAGAGAGAGAGAGAGAGAGAGAGAAAGA
>JBBPDA010000039.1:11210107-11267116 GCA_037974385.1 Arnoldichthys spilopterus
ATATACACACACATACACACATACATATATAATTATATATATAATTTCTCTCTTTCGGTCTAATTCCTATTTTTCTTAAACTAGTTAAGTCATTGCACAGTCACTGAAGTGTTCAGGTGTACATTTCACTACATGTTGTTCTAGTATATCTGTGTGACAAACATCTTGAATCTGACAGTCTAAAAAGCATAACTGACCTCACTTTCTCAGGGTGGACAACTGCCCATTTCTGTGGCTGGTTTACCATTTCCTCCATGTTTTGGCATCACCATTTCAGAAAACTCCTGACATGTTAAGCCGTTTCATTACTGTTAGCTGGTGAAGTTTGTAGGAATAGCATGAAGTAGGGCTGGCCAGACTAAAGATTTCTGTAGTTGGCTAATAGTCTTTAGCTGTTAGTGAACTAGTTATGTTAAAATGTTAAAAGTACCGTTGCACTGCACTAGATTTTAGAATAGAATACAGTATCTTTATCGTCACTGCACAAGTACAAGAGTAAGTTTGCAGCTTCCATATATGATGCTATAAAGACATAAATAAGTAAAAGCAGAACAGTAGGTAAAAATAGCAATACATAGTAAATACAGATACCAACAGTGTGATGAGCAATACTGGTAGAAGCAATAATAGTGCTGGCTCAGTTGTGCAAAAATAGTAGTATAATCAGTACAAAAAAAATAAATGAAAAAGGCAAAACTTTACTAATGTAAATATACATTTACACATTAATTATGCACTTTATAAGCACACATGCACAAGGTGGGCAAAAGCATTCTTGACTGTGAACGTGCTGGAACAACCAGCAAAAAGATGAATGTTTTAGTTTGAGGTCAGTAAATGGAAGGCGAGTCTTTGCATGTGGACTTTGCATGTCACCTCTGCAGTGTCCTCTACATGAATCCAACACTTTGGATGATTTCCTGCCCGACAGAGCCTAACCCCAGGATTCCACCAGCCACAGGTCTTCGACCTCCCAGTTGCGATGAATTTGTTATGTAAATTTTGTTATGTCCTCCGTATGTAGTCACATCATCCTGGGAGAATTTCAGAAGCAGACTGTTTTGTCTGCCAGGATTTGTTGACCAAAAATGACAAATTTAGCAAGTCAACAAACTGGGCCGATAAAACGCCCCACTTCTGAAAGCTCTCAGCAGTGTATAAAGCCATGCAGAGGGTTTAACAAAACCATCATAAAAAATCATAAGACCTTTATAACAACAAAGCATATCGCTTTGAAAACCTGGTCGACTAAAGCCTTGTTCACACTACACGATTCACACTACCGGTCAGGTCTTTAGGGGACCTAATTGCTAGAAGTGATTGTAACCATATTGGGGAGAAGAATCAAAAATTTGGTTGCTACTACAACTGCTGCTACTGCTACTACAACAACTACTGCTACTGCTGCTACTACAACTATTACTACTACTGCGGCTACTGCTACTACTACTGCTGCCTACTACTACTGGTGCTGCTGCTGCTGCTGCTACTACTATTGCTACTGCTACTACTAATACTGCTGCTACTGCTGCTACAACTTCTATTGCTGCTACTACAACAACTACTACTACTGCTGCTGCTGCTGCTACTACTACTGCAGCCTACTACTACTGCTGCTGCTGCTGCTACTACTATTGCTACTGCTACTACTACTACTGCTGCTGCTGCTACTGCTACTACTAATACTGCTGCTACTGCTACTACAACTTCTATTGCTGCTACTACAACAACTACTACTACTGCTGCTGCTGCTGCTGCTACTACTATTGCGGCTACTGCTACTACTACTGCTGCTACTGCTGCTGCTGCTACTACTACTGCTGCTACTACTACTACTGCTGCTACTACTGCTACTACTACAATAACAACCACTTATACTACTACTACACTTGCTGGTACTGCTACTACAACTACTATTGCTGCTACAACAAAAACAATAACTACTACAACTGTTGCTACTACTACTACTGTTGCTACTGCTACTATTACTGCAGCTGCTACTACTACTACTACTACTGCTACTGCTACAGATACTTCTACTGCTACTATTGATGATAATAATAATAATAATAATAATAATAATCAGGTATAATAAGAAGAAAATGAGAAAGAAGAAGATAAACACATTTGTACAAGCAAACTGTAGCAAAATAATCAAATGGAACTATATTGAAGTGCAAGACTTCATGATGCACTGAACTCTTTCCTAAAGAATCAGCAAAGCTCTCGCTTGGAGGTTTACACCTCGGTCTCCCTTGTTGCGGTGTTTATTACTGAGAGGTAAAGATGCTGGGCTGCTGAAGAGCAGGTCTGACAGTGCTGGGATGACTGTTTCCAAAGCAACAGGCTTCTGCTGGAGCAGTGTAGACACATGGTGGACTTCCAGCACCCTCTTGCGGTCTTTAACAGAACTGACAACTATAAAGAGATTGGGAGGAGCATTCCTGCACCTTCCACCCTGTCTGCCGGTGACTCAGTAAGAAGCACACTGCTGATTTCTCTGCTTTCGTTCGGGAGCCTGATATGATCTAAATGAAGTCAGAAGCCTTGGAAAGCTCCATTTCTCTTCCTGGAGCCTAATCGCTGTGTTTCAGAGAAAGTGCTTTTGTTCAGCTTTATTAATCCTTTAAACTCCACTGACATGTCGGCAGGCCTTGGCTCCTGTTCCTCACTCTCAAACCCACACACACCTCACATATTAGATTCACTGTGGTTACTGAAGGATTCTCTTTAGTGAATGGAGGGTAAAAAATTAAGATTGAAGCACTAGGTCCAGCTATTTCACCTTAACCTCTTAAGTGTCACAGATTGAACATGTGTTTCCCTGTACTATGCAAAAAGAAAAACTCAAAATATACTTAGAATAGAAGCCAAGGAGCAGATGGTAAATCTTTCCAGCAGCTTTTGGTAAATGGAGATACAGGGAAATTACTGTGCAAACATATGCCACAGACACAGCAGATGGTGATTAGGCTGAAAAACATTGGACAATATAGTCAAATTACTAGTAACGAGACTATACTGCTACATATACATAAACTTGACAAGAAATGGATAAAAATTGACCTGCACCAGTATTTTGTTCATATACATTCATTCTCCGAATCACTTGTTCATTTCAGGTTGTAGAGAAGCTGGTGCCAATCCCAGCTGACTATGGGCCCCAAGGCAGGGTTCATCCAGGACAGGAGGCCAACCCATCACAGAGCAGCACACATGGACAACCACATACATGGTCTCACACACTCAAACTCACACCTTTAATCAACCGACTGCAAGCCTTTGGACAGAGGGTATAAATCAGATCACCCGGAAGAAACCAACGCAAACATAGGGAGAGCTTGCAAACTCTGCTGTCAACCCAGGGATGAAACTCAGGACTTTCTTGCTGTGAGGCGACAGTGCTGGGAAAACATGATGATGTATCCTCTGCACCAAAGGCAAAATAAACCATCCACACTGTTATCAGCAAAAAGTACAAAGTCTTTCACAGTGTGGGGGTGTAACAGTGCCCACCACAGGTCACTTTCATGTGTGAAGTTTGACACTGAAGTATATACTGTGATATTACAGAGACATACAGTGCAGCTTGAAAGTTTGTAAACCCTTTGTGTATTTCTACATGAGTTATTGATGGGTAGCTTAGTGGATAGGGACCTGCCCTTGTGATTGGAAGGTCGTAGGTTCAAGCCCCAGCCCAGGGGCCACTGAAGTAACCTTGAGCAAGGTACCATTCTGCTACACTGCTTCCTGGGTGCTGTTGCCAGCTGCTCACTGCTCCACATGTGGATGGGTTAAATGCAGAGGTCACATTTTGTTGTGGTGCACTTTGTGTTGAGATGTGTTCATAATGACAAATAGTTACTTTTACTTGACTTTTTTCAGCCCCTCCACAACATTTCTATGAGGTTAAAACTTTGATTTGGCCATTTCAAACATTAACTATATTCTTCTTTAAACATTCTGTTGTAGAATGACTTGTGTGCTTAGGGTCGTTATCTTGTTACATGTTCCACTTTCTCCTGAGATTCACTTCATGGACAGATGCCCTGATATTTTCCCTTTGCTGGTGTAATTCAGCAATTATTGTTCCATTAATTATGGCAGGTTGGTCCAGATACAGCAAAACAGGTCAATCATCATCATGTTTCACAGGTGGAATAAGGTTCTTATCCTGTAAGACAGTTCTTCGGTTTCCTTCTATCTTTTTTCCATTAGATTTATGGCTTGTACACATGGTATTTGGCAAACTTTTGAAGGACAGCAGTGCTCTTTTTGAAGAACAATGGCTTTGTCCTTGCAATCCTGCCATGCACATCACTGTTGTTCAATGTTTTCCTGATGGTGGAGCCATAAACCTTAAAAACTGTCAATGTAAGACAGGCTTTCAGTGGTTCAGAAACGATCATTTGTTTCTTGCTGATTGTGTAGATTAATTGTCATGCTCTTAATTAATGAAAACTTTGGAAGTGTTATTTTGTGCTTTTCTGTTATATAAAAGGTTCAAGAGAATTAAGTTTTTTTTTAATATTGTATATTATAAAATGTGCCACCTTTTCCAGAAATGGGGTTGTAGTTAAAGCCCATTTGCTAATTCAGCCTTCTGCAATATCAGGATCACAAAGGCCGATGCCAGGATAACAAACAACTCTGTGACAGGCTGAGAGTTTACAAGGTTAAACAAGGTGGTGGCATGTGGTGGAATGCCTAAAATAAAGCTACACTGGGTGTCTAAAAAACGGGCAGTAACTACACGTCCCTGCCCCAACATCTCTGGAGCATTAAATGTGTCATCTTTGTTTGGCAAATGACTGACACACTCTGTCTCTGTCTGCTTGTGACGCACACAGGAGACTGGGAGGTGTTGTCTTTGTGTGGCCGCGACGAATGGAGAGGATGACACATGCCGAACAGACTGGCAGTGCAGAATTTGAAGCAGGGAGGGGTGGGAAAAAAAGGAAAAATAAAACTAACAAACAATAAAGGAGAAGAAGAAAAAGAGATGCATGGAAAGATGAAGAGGAAAGAAGGAAGGAAGGAGGTGAACGAGTCTGGGAAGCAAGATGTGCGCTCATAAGAAAGAGACAGACAAAGAAAGAGAGGGAGGAAGAATCAGATATTGTTTGGAATAGAAGGAGCTGAGCTGCAGGAGAACAATGTCATTGCTATTGCCTTACAGCAATCGATTGGCCCACCAGCTTCCCCCTACAACCATCCAGCTTTTTTGGAAGTCTAGTGTATCAGTGGCCTGAAGGCAAACAGTCACCTTCAGCATCTACTGCACAGAACGCAGTCTACACTGTCAGATGGGCCACTGATAAAGTCAAGTTACATTTCGCAAGCTGATCGTTATAACTGTTCCAGGAGAGTCGTAAATTAGCTCTTCACCCCAACATAAAAACAATACTTTCATTTTGATTAGTTAAAGAAACAATTTGGTTAGAAATCAAGAGTGTTTTCACACCGTTATCTTGTTTGCTCTGGTCTGAATCAGTTGATCAAATTATTTTCATATAGAGAAAAATCCAAGTGAACCAAAATGACTCACTACACACAACAAGAGACGATTCACTCTGCTTATTGGTCAGTAATGGCCTAGTGGTTAGGATATTGCTCTTATGAACTGAAGGTCGCAGGTTCGAGTCCCAGCCCAGGCACTACTGAGGTACCTTTGAGCAAGGTACAGTCCTGCTATACTGCTCCCATGCACTGTTGATAGCTGCCCACTGCACATACGCACTTGTGATGGGTTAAATGCAGAGGTCACAACTTGTTGTGCTGCTTGAGTGTGTTCACAATGACAGTTTTATTTTTCCCTATGTGTGAAACGAGAGCAATAAAGTAAATACAGGATGAAAGTTTTCTTCTACAATTGCTCTAGAATCGTGCTGGCAAAGCTGAATGATGGCTGCAAAACATGCACAAACAATTACACTATCACCACCATGTTTCACAGATGGAATGTAGCTCTATTCTGGTCTTTTCCATCTAGAAAACATTTTCCCCCAATGCACTTACATTTCGATTTACAGCATTTCGCGGATGCTCCTGCCCAGAGTGACATACATGGTGCTTTCGAGTTTACAAAGAAAACCTCTTATGCCAATAAACCTGCACTTGAATTAAAAGCTGCTAGTCAACCAAAATTATTCATGAGCTGATGCAAAACCTGATTTCTCTAAGTGGTTTTCTGGGCATTCTAACGGCAAAACTTTACCATCAGAGTGCAGAAAAGGAAACATTTTTGAAAAAACTAAACCACAGAACAAGGCAGCTGAGCACAAACGCAAATCATCAAGACATTAAACCAAAGATGTTCAGTAAGCGTGATGTGGGACATCTTTTCTTGTTATCTGTATGCAGAGCACACCTGGCAACAGGAGCCACTTTGCTCAAACTTGCGGCGGACACCTGGTAGTCAAGACCACCTACTCTGAAAGGTCTCTGTGCAGGTAGTGTTGATCTGTATTTGAGTGTGAAGTTTACAAATGAACTGAACCTGGAGTTCAGCTTCAGGTATGAAAACACCTCAAATTTACAAAATGTGTTATATTGCACTTATTCTGACGTACATCAGCCAAGGCCTGTTTAACATCCATGCCACATTAACAAGCCACCTTAATAAAGAAGTTTTCATTAAGGACATCTTTCTGAGCAGTCTGGGTTCACATTAGAATCAGTGCAAACAAACAGAAAAGCAGCGTAAAGAATGAGGATGAGTTGTGTGTAAACAGTAAATCTTGACGTGTGAGCTGGTTAGAAAAACAGGTTTGGCTCCAGATTTCTTCTCCATGCCTCCAGTCACTAAGGCATCACCTGATTTCATCCGATGAAGGACTGATTGAGCCCAAACCAGCGATTTGATGGGAACTACAAGTGATACTAGCCTTCCATATGGAGAGCTCTGGTACTAAAGAAGTAATCTCTTCACACCACATGTTTTGACTGGCAAATAAAAAAATGATGATGTATTTGATGCATACTGTGCAACTAGTTAAAGGCAAACCAATCACACTGGCTTTAGCAGACCCTCATTCTGTCTAAGAAATCCCATCTCTAAATACAATGGAGGTGTGGAGATTTTCCCTTGTACACATTTGGGCAGAAAAGAAGCACAAAACAAACCACAGTCCAAGCGAAAGAAAAACATACTGTGAGTCAACACTGACCCATCACAACTTCAGTGACACTTTATTTTTGGGCCTGAAAAGCTTGCTCGGAAGAACACGTCATGCATGGATCACCCGATAGATAAACTTGCCAACACATCAGTCAAACATCCAAAGACATTTAAATGCCAAGTCAGCATGGATCCTTTTAGTACGAACAGACTGAGGCAACCTGAAAAGACAGGAGTTTATTTTTGGTCTAGAATCCAGTTCTTTCCAATAAACCTTGCAAAGAGAAACACTGACCCCTGGAGGCAAGCACCATTGCTTAAAAAAAACTTCAAAGCCCTTTGGGCAGTGGTGGCATAGTGGTTAGGACATTGCGCTGGGGACCTGAAGGTCGCAGGTCCCGGCTCAGGCACTACTGTGGTACCCTTGAGCAAGGTACCATCCCGCTACTCTGCTCCACGTCTTGGAAGTCGCTTTGGATAAAAGCATCAGTCAAATGAATAAATGTAAATGCAAATGTCTGGTGTCTCCAATCTCAGTCCTGTAGAACCACCTGATTGGCAATTATTAGCTTTTCCTGCTCCTGATCACCTGATCACAACAAATCAGCTTATTAACACATCTCCTCTGGTTGACAATGGTGTGGCAGAGGCTAAAATGTGCAGGACAGGGCTCCTCCAGGACCAGGGTTGGGAAACATAGAAGACCAGGTTTTCTTTGTTTTAATGAAAGAGGTTGATGCTGTATTTTGACATTGTGAAGGTTTCAAAGAGGGATGACATCATTTTATAATCTGTGTTACTAAAAGCATCACTGTGCTAGAATGTATTGATCTGAAGGATCAGAGGAAGCTCGGATGTTTTGATTGATCAGTATTAACAGTAGCGCTGTGATTGCTCACTCTGTACCAAAAGCAGAACACAGTGTGGACATTATCAAGGATTACATTCAGAACCTATACGATCTCTTACAGCAGTGCATTAAGAAATAAATAAGGCTGCTATATCAACACAACATGAAGCAGGAAACCTGATTACACTTACCGGCTAATGACCCGCAGAGAGCTCTCAGGATTACGACCCATGCACTCTAGGGCAGCGCAGTAGGAGGCAACATTGGGCTTCAGTTCTGCTTCCTCCACTAGAATGAACAGCTGACGTACGTGATGAAGAGATCCCTACAACACGCAGGTGAGAACTACAGTTAGACTCAGAACTTGGGATGGGTGTGGTTAATCAAATACAAATTTCCAAATACAGTTTACTGTCACTAATAACAACAATAAAATTAGTGCTATGATTATTATGACAATATTAATATTAGAAGCAGTACTATTCTTAGTTGTACTGTTAATATACATGTAATGACTAGACTGTTGTATTTTACCTTTAGTAATAAAATGTTCACATTATAATTTGTTTGCATTGTGTGAGTTGATGGAAATGTAGCAGATTGTGTGACATTTCATCATATTTCATACTGACTACAGACACCAGTACTGAACCGAATCAACCGAATCACATCAAACTAAATCGCATCACCGCAACCTTTAATGTATCAAATAGGATCGAATGGTGATGAAGTTTGTGATTTACACTCCGAAAACTCAGAGCAGCTGAGGGTAAGAGAGAAAGTGGATAACCAGCAATGACATATATGGGGACAACCAAAAGAATCATGAACAAGTCATGATCCAAACAGAAGACTGTTAATATTGATTGGCTTTTTTAATACTTACATGACTTATCAAATAAGGCATGTGTCACCAGAGGCTATACCAATTATTTGTTGAAAGTGAATTAGTTATTATTATTATATTATAGTATTATTATTAATATTATTATTATATTACAGTATTATTATTAATATTATTATTGTTGTTGTTTTACATTATTATTTCAAATATACTTCTTTAAAATTTCATCTGATCATCCATGTGTAGGTTAGATATGGGATGGGATGGGTCAGTGTTTACAGACAACAGTGAACGTTGTATTTGATGTTATCCTTTGCATGGTTCCCTTTGTGTACAACTCTCTCTGGCATGCAGTTGTGATTGCAATATAATAACAATAATAATGAATTTAAATACTCTATTAAAATGCAAATGTTAACAAAATAATGAGTTACATTTTTGTTCTTGACAAATCAGCTTAGTGATTCACAATTTGAATGATGAAATGGGTGTCTCCAGGGTAATTTAAAAGTGTTCTCAGCAGTCTTAACATTCTCCACAAGGGGGTGCTATTACCATTCTAGTCACTTTTAAATGTTCAAAAGGATGTTTGCTGTCGTCTATTGTCTACTGCTAGACAACAGTAAAGATATGAGAGTTAGCTCAAATGCATTTATAATTTGTGTTAGCTGTGTGCTTTTATGCTAGTTTCAGCTTGTTTACTGAACACACAGGCAAGTTCTTGTTCCACTGCAAAATTAAATGATTTGGTTACACAAACATGAATCTTGTTTGCTATTAATGATCTGATGTTAATGCACTCGGAAGACAACGTTAACCGCTCTGACCGCTAATTCTGCTATGTCAGCAAACAGATGCGCTACACTGGCTAACATCGTGCTTGAGTGATGGGGAAGGAGGAGGGTCATGGTTACTGTGCACATGCTTCATTACAAACATAATTAGTCCTGTTTAACTGAAATTCAGTGTGAAATGTTGTCACTTTCCTCAGTTTGTAATATTGTTTTAAATGCCTGGTTCTTTATTGCCTCTTTTATCTTAACAGATTCCAGACAAAATAATTTACTGACATATTGTGTATTGTGAAAATTTCTTGAGGTAATGGAAGTCGCCAACTTGCACCAACTAGACACACTAAGCCTGCAGGGATCTGTGTATTTGGATTGTTTTTTGTTTTTCATAGGTTTGCATTTCTGAACAGTATTTTAATATTCCAAATCAAAAAATGAAATATAAATGTCTATTATAAAAATAACTTGATTGTCTAAGTGCTGAAGGCAGAGGCTCACCTTCTTGGCCCACATTCTCATCAGGATGTTATAGGAGTTGATGGTGAGTGTCTTGCGTTTGTAGAGGTTGCGGTGGTGGAAATGCAGGAATCGCTGAGCTCGTTCCACATCCCCCGTAAACACGCAGGCCTCCAGGTAGCAGCACACATTTAGTTGGGTATTAGCTTCACTACTGAGGCCCTTTTCTTCTATACGTTTCTCTGACCCAACCAGGCTGCACTGATCGACCATCTGCTCCAGTTCTTCAACTTCTGCCAACTCTGCATCTCGGGAAAGTTCTTCAGGAGCGTTTGGGGGACTTTCAGAGACTTTCAGATTGGAGTGAGACACAGGACAGGCTGAGGGTTTTGCATGCTCTTGTTTGACTGCAGGTCTGCTCCTTTTGGCTGTTACGATGGTCTTCATAGATGAGCCAGGAAGCATCATACTGCTCTTGCTCCTTTGTGCCGTCTGCTGTTTTTTGCTGCCTTTTGGTATTTGGTCTGGAGGCTTCTGCTGAAGTGATGACTGTTTTGTAGTCCTGTTGCTCCTCTCACGCTTAAGTTTCTCAATCCAACGGCTTCCGTGCATTTTGGAGGACAGATTATCTGAAGCAGCTCCTTTTTTACCGGACTGTCCGGCTTTTGGTGGTTCTGTCTTTTCTAGTGGTTGCATCTTCTGACTCTTTCCAGGTGAGGAGCTTTTCTCCCTCTGTGGCATTTTCAGAAATTCCATCTTTGTATGTTTCACATCATAAAGGACATCAGACTGTAACTGCTGCATCCGGGCTTCAAGAACTACGAGAGAGTGAGAGTGAGAGTGAGAGTGAGAGTGAGAGAGAGAGAGAGAGAGAGAGAGAGAGAGAGAGAGAGAGAGAGAGAGAGAGAGAGAAAAAACTATAAAATCTGTTCCTGGATGTCTGTTGTCCACCACAGTTCACAGCTCCCACTACATCTGATAATAAACAGGTGAGTTGAACCAGACGTGTTTACCAGGAAAATCACCAAACTATGCTGAACAACCCAGCACAACCAAAATTTCTGCACTCTTGCACTACCAATTACTTTTTTTCCCTATTGCACCTTATGAAACCTCAAAAAAATTTCAAATTGTAATATCATGCAGAAAATGTCTTGAAGTACTGTGATGTTATATTTTTACCATATTGCCTCCAATTTAGGGTTAGGCCTACAGATTAACCACTCCAAATCATCTACAGTCGTATCCAAAAGTTTTTATACCCATGTTAAATTCAGTAATTGGCCATCGTGGTCTAGTAGTTAGGACATCGCCCTTGTGAACAGAAGGTACCATCTCACTACACTGCTTCTCGGGTGCATCTATTAGTTGCCTGCTGCTCCACGTGTGCTGGGTTAAATGTAGAGGTCACATTTTGTTGTGGTTCACTTGTGTGTGTGATGGTGTGTTCACAACAACAACATAAATAAGTCACTTTCACTAATTGTGCATTAATATGTGTAGTTTGTGCTCTGTAGAGGATGTTACATATTTTTAACAAACAAACTCAAACTTTTGTACACTACTGTATGCATTGAACAGAACACTGGTCCTTTTCATCGCCTGGTCATGTGACCAGCTGGCAATTAGTAATAAAATCGATCATAGAAACATTAAATGTGAAAAAGGCAAATACGAGACATTACACCTTTAATACTGCATAAGTGAAATACAGGGTCATAACACTGCAACAGCAATAGAGAACATGAATATTAAGTTTGAGTCTATATTATAATACCAAAATAATCTATATACAGACGCATATATGGTAATGAATAAATGAAGAACTTATGTAGAACCAATGTGATCATTAGATTCCTTCTAAAGATGAGAAAGTTGAGAATAATACCATCTAATAAATGTGACTGCTCCCAAAATCGCTTCTTTCCATCATCTTTCTTTGGGATAGCAGAGTAGTGTCTTCGATACGATGTCCAGGGGTTTTCTGAGAAAAGAAAGATGAAACTATGAAACAAAGAATGATGTACAGTTGATAAAAGTTACATGAACAAGGTTGCGGTTTAGAGGTTTAACAATGCATCAAAATATTGTAATATCATAATAGTGATGACATGCATTGTGGTGCGTTTGTTTCTTGCCGTTCAGTACATGAGGCTTGATCTCAGAATTATGAAATGATGTTATTCAGTAGCAGTAATATCAGTATATAGACTAGTAAATTAAACTCAAATGAGAAATGAGAACAAACTTGTAGAAATCTGCACCTTGGGAGCATGGCCCAGTGTAGGGCAACTCCAGTTCTGGAGGGCCTGGGTCTAGCAGTTCTCCTCACCTCCTCAAACACACTCACTAAACCTGGCACTTAACAGGTGAGTTGAACCACGTGTGTTTGAGCAGGGAAATCACCAAGCTGTGCTGAACATCGGCCCTCCAGTACCAGAGTTGTCCACTTCAGGGCTAAAGCGGAAACTGTTGAATGTCAATTTCTAAGACAAAGTTATTGTTTGAAAGTGATATATTCTAACTCTAGTGTATTAACAGTGTAATGAATTGTCTGAATTTTGCCACATTTCAGTGCTTAATCTTGAAACAGTTCTATAAAATTGTTGGGGGGGGGGGGGGGGTCCATTCTTCGACCTGACTTTATATGTGCCTAGATCCGCATCCCCTCATATCTCAGCCAAAAAACGTGTAAGGCCTACATATATGAAATGTACAGTATTAGGTCAAACCCCCCTCAAACAATTATTGGTAAAATTACGATCGAAATGATAAAGAAGCGATGTATTCAGCATAACTGATGTTTATTGCTTCGAAGATGTGCATCCCCTATTATTTCAGCCAAAAGGAACAATCCTCGCCAGGCAGGCACAACTCGGCAAAACACCTGTCAACGAGGACAGACATGACGGAAGTGCACTGTGTCACCTGAAGAATGTTCTGTGTTGCTCTAGGCTGCATTCGTCTTTACAAGCGTTAGTTAACAGCTCGTCAATGGTGATGGTGAAGGACAAGGTGAGCCAACGCTGCTCACAACACGCGAGTTCACATTACCTCGCATTCCCCTGTCGCAGTTATTCCTGATCCTGAGGCAAAAGCGACAATGGTCGACATTCAGTAAGTGGCGAACACTTCTCTCAGCCACAAATCCACCAGTCAGACATTTCCGAAAGGCACACAGTCTTAAAAGAGACATTATGGACAGAGTATTACTAGTTCAACAACAACCGCATTATCTCGTTCAGTAGGCGGCCATTGTTTTTCAGGCGTGACTAATCGACTTTGGCCATTGAAGATTACAGTCCAGGGCCGCTAATAGAACATAGATACATCGAGTAACAGTAAAACGGTTGTTGCTGCAGGAAATGACATTTTGTAATAGTCTGTTCCTGTAATATTGCGATAAATTTAAAAATGTCTGTTTTATGCTCTTTAAGAATGTTATAACTTTTATAAAGATGAATACAGTCTTAGAACAGTTAGGAAAACAGTCAGACAGGACAGTCCCACATGCCACCTGTAGGTGTCAGTCTGCCTCAAATATACTTGTTTCTAAGGCTGAATCCGAAATGGCTACCTGCTCCCTACCCCTTACTCCCTACTTCCTATGTAGTGCACGAATTAAAATACAGGCTCCTGTATCTAAATAGTGCATAAAATACTTAACCAAGAGCCACTGGGGATTCGGGTATGTCTATTCCTGGAGAAATTGCCATAAAGGTTCAGAAACTCGAATTCTATATATTACATAGTGCACTACATAAGAAATAGAGGGCATTCTGGAATTTTCTTTTGTTTTCTTCTTTTCTTTTTTCTTTCTTCCTTCTCTTTCAGTGTTTCTTATCTTTTCTTTTCTGATTTGAGTAAAACACAAACTTTAATTAGAGGTGAGTAGTAACTAGTCATATTTACTAGACTGCATTTATTTAAGAGAAAAATTTTAGTCTGATTTTTACGAGACTTTATACTGAACATGACATGAACATGTGCTAAACAGGGTAATCAAATTTAATTTAGTTCCTATTCACATTGAATGTAGCATGTTCGATCATTATCTAGCATGTTAGATAAAATAAGGGTGTAATGGAACATTGAAAACATACTTTTAATTATGATATCTGATGCAATTACTTTGTTTAAACACCTTCTAGTACTAATCAGCCCAGTCCAACATGTTTGTGTCATACACCATGCTCCTCCAACCTCCCAGCTGTGGCCTCATCAGTAGTAGATTATGCAACATCTGGATACAGTTATTTTTCTGCCTCAGACAAATTGTGTTCAACATACAGTGAGAGTATTATGGTGAAGCCAGAGGTGTGAACTGAATAAAATCATGGTTAGATTGTATTAGGAAAGAGAAGAACTGAGAACGGTTTCTATGCCGATAGATGCTGGCTGCACTACAAAGTTCCCTGCAACTGTGTAAGACACTGAGGAAAAATATTTTGCATAAAATTCAGTTGAAAGAAAACGAAATATTGTGGCAGAATCTGCTAATGAAACTAGAGCTGGGATGCAGGAAGAGTGTGGCAGGACACTTACACCAATCCACCATAAAATTAAAACCACCTGCCTAATACTGAGTGTGCCTCTCATGCTGCTGAAACAGCTCTGACTGTGGTGCACTGTGTGTTCTGACCCCTTTCTATCAGAATCAGCATTCGCTTTTTAAACCACAGTCACTCTTCTGTGGGATCGGATCAGATGGGCTTGCCTTCACTCCCCACATGCATCAGTGAGCCTTAGGTGCAGATGAACCTGTCGTTGATTTACCAGTTGTCCACTTTTGGTAGGTACTAACTACTCCACACCGGGAACACTCCACAAGACCTGTTGTTTTGGACATGCTCTGACTCGTCTGACCATTGCAATACGGTCCTTGTTAGAGTCTCAGATCCCTATGCTCACACATTTTTCCTGCTTCCAGCACATCAACTTCAAGGACTAACTGTTCACGTAATGACAGATTAATCTCACCCGTTTGACATGTGCCATTGTAATGAAATAACTAGATAGTCAATGTTATTAACTTTACCTGTCAGTGGTGTTAATGATATGGCTGATTGGTGTATGTGCTGGGCTGTACTGTTGAAATGTAGATGAACAGATTGCTCATTCTGCTCAATGCACACTGTCCCATTTCTGCATTGCGATATACATTTCTGTGACATTGTTACACCTATAGTCAGTATGAGTTCATGCATTTGAGTAGAAATATAAAGTTTTTTAAATTGTGTGTGGATGCAAATTTACCAGACAGTTGTACCAATGATTATGCATTCTTTGAGTAGGTGATCTCAGATAACAGGTCTTGTTTTACACAGCAGGGGATTAAGTATTTCTGGAAGTGATTTGCAGCCTACATTCTGCCCACTTAAAGGTGTTCCATGTAAAGATGAAAGACCTGCTCCACTGTCCATGAAATGTGAAATTATTATTTGCAGCAGAATTGGTCTGAATGTGTAATAATTAAAAGGAGTAAATGATTAGTTTTGCAGAATGTGCTTATTTTTCTATTTCAGTGTGGAATTGACTAATATTACCATGACCCTGGTTAGAATACATGAATGAATGAATGAATGACTGAATCAATGAATGAATGAATGGACTAATAATAATTTACATTTACATACATTTACAACATATAGTTACCAAACTTAGTTACCAAATGGTTTATTATGCATTATTCATTCGCTGATATGTACACAAAGTCACTGAGAGTGGTTTAATATGAAAGCTCAGATTTTTTTTACAGTGGTGGTGATGGGAACCAGGGAACCAGAGGTTGCTATGAAAAATGGTCAGATTTGCTACACATCTGAGATTTAAATAAAAATTCTTGCCTGTTCAATCCTTGGGGCTGACAGGGAAAACGAAAAAGGAAGGGGTGAGTGAGTAAGCAGCACTTTCCCCTCCCACATACAAAAATGAAGTGCCCTTGGGAAAGGCCCCTAACCCCGGACGCTGTAGGTGTGCAGCCCACTGGTCCTGCACCTGGTGTATGTACACTGTTGTCATGTACGGGTTAAAGGAGGACATATTCACTGCTCACTGTTCACTGTATGTGAGTGCCACATAATCTGAATAAAGAATAAAGAAAATGTTGAAGGTGATAAAATAGTGGGGAATCCTGGGAATCCTGCAGACTTTTTTGCCGTACAACACCCTGCATGTACCTCTCCACCATGAACTTAAGAAATAAATTTTAGGCCAAAACCTCAAACTATCCTAAAACACACCAGACAACATATTTCTGACCTTTTTGTGCAAAGGCTTGTAGGGTTGGTTAGTACGTTTTTCTTGAAAAGGACAGTTCACAACAAAACTATGTTTTACTCAGAATCTCTTACATTTTAATTTAATTGTACAGAAAAAGTGAAAAATCTGTAAAATTCCCCTTTTATGGTGCAGGGGGTGCAATGAAACAAATCACCAGCCCTAGCATTGCTTTTAAACAGGCTTATTGATGTACGTTTTACACACTTCAGTAGCGTGTACACACAGCTCTGCCTTAGTGTGAACTTAACAGATAATTGTTAGCACAGGTCACTGTTAGAAACACCTCAGGCCATGTCAGCTTAGACAGACAATGATGGTGGTCACCCCAGCAAGCTGTGTGTGTGTGTGTATGTGTGTGGCTAAGACTGTAGGTGGGGATCAGAGAGTGTTTGCTGCCATGGTTCATGAGCTTGGCCCCCCTTTTCTGACTGGCCTGTTTGATGTTTCCTGGCCCTTGTCGGCGGCTGCCTCTTAGCACTGGTGTGACAGTCATTGCCGGGTGAGTGACTGTCAACAAAAGGGGAGAAGACAGCCATTCAAGCCCATGATAATGGCTCGGCCAAGGCAAGGCCACCATTCTCATGGACTTTGATCACAGGACCTGCATTGCACACCTATGTGGGGAGCTATTTATTTGTTTTACAGATGGACACTGCCTTTAAAACATTCAGCTGGACAGACGGGGCTTTGTGCAAAGCCGGTGTCAGAAAATGCTTTTGGCATCTGTGACCCTCAGGAAAGGTTAATGGAAAAAGGAGCTTGGCATACGCACTGTATTGGCTCTTCGCAAGGGCTTGAAGTTCCTCTAGGTACCTCTGAAAGTGTGTGCTCATGAATAGCACTTTAAAATAAATATATATATATATATATAACTTTGCATGAATAATTTACGCATTATTTTTTATATATTTATATGTGTATATACATATACATTTACATGTATTATATATTGTTTGAATATATAATACACAATAAATATGAATGTTGTTTTTCTATATGTATATACCCCAATCAACCATAACATTAAAACCACCTTCCAAATATTTTGTAGATCCCCTCTTGCTAGCAAAACTTAAAGTCTTAAAGTCCCGTGCATTGCAAGGTGGGGCGTCCATGGATCGGACTGGTTTGTCAGTGCCATTAAGAGTGTACTTGGCCTTCTACAATGTTTGGGTAGGGGGTACGTGCCAATAACGTCTACACGAATGCCAGAACACAAGATTTCCCAATACAGCATTGCCCAGAGAATCAAACTACCTCTTTTAGCTTACCTACTTCCCATATGCTCCATGGCCCAGTTCTGATGCTCACATGCCCATTGTAGGTGCTTTTGGTGGTGGACAGTGGTCAACATGGGCACTCTCATCTCCCAGCTCTATATTCAAGAAGCTTGTGGTGTGCTACAGTAGCTCTTCTGTGTAACTGAACCAGACAGACTAGCCTTCGTTCCCTATTTGGCTCATAGGTGCCCATGATGTTGTTGCCAGTTCATCAGTTGTTCTCCCTTGGATTACTTGGTAGGTACTAACCATTGCATACCAGGTAAACTTCACAAGACCTGCAGATTTTGGAGATGCTCTGACCTTTCTTATGCTTCCAACATATCAGCTTGAAGAACTGACTGCTTAATATATACCACCCCATTACACAGGCCATTGCAATGAGTTAATCAGTGTTATTCATTCACCTGTTAGTGGTTTTAATGTTGTGGGTGATAAGTGTATATAAATATGTATAGTAGGACTTGAAGATACGCAGTAAATTGTAATCCCTGCAGACAGTATAGCTAAATCTTAGAAAGAACAGAGGATTGCATTGTTTAAATCTCCTCTGGAAGGATCTGAGGTTTGATAGACAGACACGTTTTTTTTCAGTCCAAGCATTTTAAACATACACCTGCCACACACAGCATGCCTTTGTGGTTTATCCTGATGCCTTGGAGGAAGTTTCTCCCTGTACTGCCAATCACTGTAAATCAGAAAAACAATATGGCCAACACATTTACAAAGGAAACCTTTGCTTGAGTTCACACACTGCACATAACAGACGCACCAAAACACATACCACATCTAAGAGACAGATGGCGTGGTATCAGTGGAAAAATCTCCAGTGTCAGTATGATAGATATGCTGAATCAGAGGCTGAGCACCTATCAGATCCACTGTCCTCTCGCTTTTTTTCTCCAAAAAAAAAGAAAAGACACATATCAGCCTGCCTTATCGCTCTGAAATCTCTGTTCTCCATCTTGCGAGGATGAAGACTCTGAGAACTGGGCTGCTGATCAGACAGATCGGCCACTTATCACTGATGCGACACACAATGGACAATGGTCACGGAGCAGGAAATGCAAATGGCCTTGTCCTAGTTGGAGGCGCAGTTGCGGACCATGGCTCTCAGGTCCCGAATTAGAAACGGATGTTTATTCAGTCCATTCTGCAGTGTGCCACGCTACCTGTCTGAGCCACCTGCACTGGAGGGAACAGACAGGAAGTCGGCGATGGAGATGAGGGCTCTGTGAGCATGTTGCATAATTTCAGGGGCCGGAAACAGAGCGGTCTGTCACAGTCTTTTATTAAAGGAATACTGTAATGAATAGGAGCGGCTCGTCACCGGGGACAGATGCAGGTCAGTGCAGTGTACAGGAAAACAGGGTCAAACATGATGCTAATGAGGAAGAAAAAAACAATAAAAATAAACGGATTAAAAATGGCTAAATTCAGACGCGTTGAGGTGAAACTAGCAAAAGAAGTGAAAAAGTTTTGGGAGGGACAGCCCAAGAGAGAGGGACACCAGGGCACTGGGAAGGAGACAGTGAGTTAGCAGGAGAGAGAAAACAATTAATAATGGAAGCTATTAGGGGGATATTGTCAGTACTAAGGGGGAGGTCGGGTTTCAGGCCCTTTTTGAGGACTTCGATGGTACAAAACAGGCCTCATTACCGAGATATTATCTCCATTCATACACTTCCAGCACCGCTTGGAGCCCTGCTGGGAAAGATTAGGTTCCTTTCGCTTGTGAACATCTTTCCTGGCTGTGGAGCCTTTCTAAGCTTGAAGGGCATCCAGACAGCATGGGCAATGTGAGGAGCAGTGCCGAGGTGGCACCATTGAGTTGTTATGTGCCTGATCATGCGTTCAGATGTGGGTGCCAAATGCTGATCCGCGAATGCTGCACATTTAATATGGCAGCCTGTTGGACAAGATTATTTGATATTGCTCTACATCTCCAGAGAAAAAGCTTATCTACACATTTTAGTGGAAGACAGAAACTCTTGACCATTTTAACACCAGTATAATAAGACCTAATCATACTGTAATTTTTTCTAGGGTCTTATCATACTACAAGCAGTGACCAGTGTTCATGCTGGATGTGGGAATATCTACTGCCATATCAGATGGAGTACAGGACTTTGTTCTTGACCCCAAGGGCAGGCACAAATTTAAAGTGCCCTCAATGATTTTAATTACCACTCATTTTCAAAGGAACGGGCACCAGGACTTCCGGGGTGGTGGAGTATGCCAGAGGAGTGCAAGGTTGGGGTGGCTGAAAAACACAGAATTCATAAGCTGGTGGAAGAAAAAACTTTTTAATTTACTTCCAAACATGTTCTGACCTGTGTGAGCTAAACAGAAGTTCTCTTCGGCTTTAAGGACACCAATGACAATTTCCAATTTAAGCTTTCTTGTAAAAGCTTAAAACATCCTGAAACAATTACATGGGGGGATTTGTAATCACTCAGCTGTCCCAGGAACTATTTCAGGTCCTTCATTTTCTGAAATTGATTTTCAGGAGTTTTCTTCAGGTCTACTAAAACCACACCATGTAGATATTCTCACACGGACTGTGCAGCAAGCAGTCAATGTCAAGCACGGGATCATTTTTCTGTTCCATTAATTCTTATGAGGAGTCAAGACTTTTGTCATAGCGACACGCTGAGTGGATGCTGTGGTGAAGTTTAAATGGGGGTGTAAGACTGTGATTTTGTTTAATGAAGCCCCAAGCTGATATAGCGGAGGAGGCTAAAGAGAAGCTTTGATGCTCAGCACCAGGAAACCCGAAGGCCAACATGCACAGGTAGACAGGAACGACGGGGGGTAGGGTTTAGGCAATTGAGTTGAGGGACTCCAGACCGCTGTCTCCACAAGTTTTTATGAGGTGAAGCGTGAACACCAACACTTCTGGGAGATGTTTGTTAACTAGTTGGAGAGTGTGAATTGACTGTGGCCCCTCACACACTTCTTAAGAGCACTTCTTTTCCACCCGGCGACCCCCCTCTGCCTCCGGGCTGCACACATCATTGAAACCAGAAGCCTTTTAAAAGGTTGTAAGCACTCCCATAGAGGGTAGGGTGAAATAGACAAATGTGCTATAGTGCTTGGTGTGAAACGTGCAGGGGCCACTGCAGATAAAATGATAAGCAGTGAATATTTGAATTGTCCCTGTAAAAGAGAAAAATGTGATGTAGCCTTTGATGCACAAATGTATAAGTCAGTCTTATAATAGGTTTAAATATGTATACGGACTCTCCATAGAGACCAACAAACCTGATATAACTGTATACAGTCAACATTGCATCTGTCATATCTGTATGGGAGATTCATGCTTGATCATCTCATTTTCCAGTATCATTCTTATCTCTGAAGATAAGACAGATTAAAGTCTCATTTAAGGAGAAATAGCATTTGGTTCCATTGCTAAAATGATGTCAAGACAATAATAAAACAGTTGCGTGTCCGTCGCTTTCATTTGCACAGACCACTGATACAAGATGCTGAGTTTCCTCTTTTGGAATAGTAGCCCAGGGAAAGGTGAGGCTCATTCATCTAAAGTGATTATGAATAACCCTGGCCCCACCCATCGACATTAGTCTCCCAGATAGAAGCCCTGCCCAGAATAAAATGCAGGGGAAGAGTGAGCCACTCCACCAAAGAGCAAGCAGACAGCATATCACAGAGTGCGAGAAAGAGTGGACACCCATTTGTGACTTTACTGCCTCGTTCAGTCACACAGACTTGCTCTTACGGCTGGTTCTTTCTTTCCCTCAGCCTCTCTCCCTCACTCTTTCTCTCTCTCTCCCTTTCGAGACACACACACACATACACACACACACATACAATTCACTCTGCTCATTCACAGGCACGGGTCAGGCAGCCTCACATTTCACCTTGTTCTGCCCCTGCCTGGGAGGAGAGGGAGCCTTTGCAAGGTGCAGCCATCAGACAGGACACTTCTTCCACAGCTGAGTGAAGTTTAGTCAAGCAACCCGAGAGCTCCAGAGAAACTTGAGAAGAGCTGGAAACTTTGGAGATGGGATTACAAAGTGCCACATAAATTCTGTGAAGAGGAAGAGTGGCCACAGGAAAGAAAAAGGAGGTTCTTGGTCCCAACAGACTTGCGGTGACCAGCATCAGTTTGAACTAAAAGCTTCTGCGAGGCTCTTTCTGCACTTTCTGAATGGTTCCCGCTAAAAGCAGCCGCTGTTTGCAGGGACTGTGTGTAGCGGGGCATCGAACCGGGTGCAAAAACATGCCGAATGCTTACACAAGGTGCATCTCGGGAGTCTGACCCACCATGTGCAAATGGATGTCGGCCCACCTCACCTCCATTGGCTTGGCCCATCTCAGGCTTCCCCTTCAACCTCGCACCCTGTCCCTACGCCTGGCTTGCCTCTCCCTGCTCTTTCTGGCTGGCACCGCTCTTGGTGCTTGCCCGACCGGACTGGGGCATGACCCCCTCCACTTGCTGGCACGAAGCACAAACTGCTCATGGACTCTAGAGCGACACACGCGCAGCTACAACCACCTAGAGGGCGACGTCCGGCTGCGGCGCCTATACTCCGCCAACAAGTTCTTCCTCTGCATCGACAAGACGGGCAAGGTGGACGGCACGCGGCGCAAGAACTACCCTGACAGTGAGTAGGCGGCAAATAAGTTGCCCTTTTACTAATGTGTGTCTGGAAAGGGTGGGGAGCTCATTATGCTGTAGCTTTCACTTTTACTGTCCTAAGTGCGTCGTCTTATCTCTTTCTCCTTTTATGAGTCTTTTATCACTCGGGATTCCTCTGGCCTCATTCGGGCCATCAGGCCTTACCTTCAATTAATGTCGTGTGTTTGAGGAGTTATGTGTTGCTAGGTAGGCTCAGGAATACCCCGAGTCAAAGAATCAACTTCATGAGTAAGCTACTACCATGTTTACAATGGAGTAGAGTTGAGGAAAAGCAGCATGTGTTCGCTGGACATGAATACAAGGGCAGGGACAATGATCTCAGCTTATTTAAACATAGATACTAGACATCTACTCATGCCAAATGTATGTATAATCTACATAATATACTAAGAATAGTGCAATGTAGTGTATTATACTAGATTAACAACAATAACAATTCCGCTTTGGCATTTTTCTTAATTTCAGGAACAGTTTGTAGACTTTTAAGACTTTTCAGAATTAGCAGCAGACTTGATTTGTGTGGTGACCTTAAACCTCCATACTGGGGAACCATCTTGAAATAGCAGGTGCAGTCTGCATGTTTGTTTTCCACACAGTTCACAGGGATAAATCACTGGAATTTGCCATCAAGGGGCTTCCGGGCTCCAAACAAATCACCATTCCTTGAATCCCATGTCACACTACCTCTATTATCTCTCAACAAATGGAGCTTTACACCATGAGACCCTGTGTCAATGGGTCAGCTGTGGCTATTTGTCAGTCTGGTTTTAGGTTTTAACAGCCATGAGTCTGACACATTGTAGTTGTTTAGGATTGGACTGTGGTGTGTTTGATGCTACTGCGTGTGTTTATCCACTGCCAAATGCCCACCGTGAACACCATGAATCACCCTTTCCAGACCAGTTGCTCCAACTGGGAACACAGCTTGTGTCTGTTGGTTTGCAAACATGTAAATTGTAAAGGTACAGGTAAAAGAGTAGAATTGTATGAAATTACAAGAAACTGTGGGTAAAATTGTGTAATAAATATAAATGATACCTGGCATGGTGCCTTTTTTATAGTGTAAATCACTTTTCTGCTACATTTTGTAGTGCATCCAAACACATCTGGTAATTTTATTAACCATTGTTCATGACTTGGAACTGGGTGTAGGGCTATGATAAACTCTGGGAGTGTCCTTGCCATTGCACCCCTCATTATAATTGTGATTTTTGTATGCTTCTAGTTTCCAGAGCTCTGTCAGGTCTGCTTAGAAGCCACCGTTGAGCCTGGTTAAGTGAAATAGTGCAGTCCTCCAATGCAATTTGGTTGTACATTTACCCACCATCCTCTCATTTCCTGCTCCTGGATTTCAAAAGTGCCCCTTGAGTAGCGAGGGTCTCCTTCACTATGATATAAGACATCTTGCGTAATGCTTATATGGCCCTTGTTGGTGCAGTTGAAAGAACAACACTCTGGAACATTTCTTGGCATAACATTTCATTGACAGCTTTACTGTCAGCAACTGAGAGAATGGAAGGGAGGTAAATCGAAATACAGTATGCATAAATCATATTGATCTACATCAGAATGCGGCTGAACGCAACTGCTACACAAATTCATCTGATTCTTATTGATAACTTGCATTAAATAAAACATCTCACATCATGCATCATACTGATTGTGCTCTTGTACACACATGTTGCTCTATATGTAGTCCTCTACCTTGCATTCTCATGTGCTCTGTCCATGTGGGTAGCTGTGCTGGTGAAGGTGCTGCCCACCTTGTCCTTTGCATAGCCCCCACGGTCTGTCAACACAGCGGCGTTTCCCAAACAGCCAGCTCTGCACCCAACCCCTTGCCCCCGCTCACTTTTTCCAGCCCCCGCTCCCGTCTGCTCAGGTGCAAAAACAGTTGGAATTAGTCAACGGGCCCTCAGCTAATTGAGGTTGGAAAATATTGTATCAATCCCAGCAGACTGGAACAGCTGAGGGAAGACGTGGGTACATGAACTCAAAGGAGAGAGAGAGAAAGAGAGAGAGAGAGGAAGAGAGGTTGAAGGCAAAAGCAGAATAAAAAAAGTGGTTTGTGTGGGAATAATGGTAAGCCAGAGACGGTCCCCGTCTCGACGGCCACTCGTACTCTCAGCTGCAGGCAAAACCTGGCAGTGATTTGAAGCAAACTTATTTTCTCAGATGTTCTGGTTTTAGTACAACCTTATTTGTTGGCACGCTTGCTTTAGGAAAGCTCTTCCTGAGCCAGGATTAAATTAAGCACACTGACTCGCATAAGTCACTTGCATAACAGCATGTGCAAATAATTGGCGAGCAAATTTCATTCAAGGCTTTTGAACACCTTGCGCTGGCACTGATTCCTGAAACTTGTTTTCGTCAGGCCGCTCAGCGGCTCCCTGGGCTTTGAAGTTTTGAATCTCAAATCAGTCCGATGCTGATCAGCGGCGATAAGTTTTGCTGCCGGGAGGGTTGATGGATAGTGTGTGCAAATCAGACAAGAGGTTTAGCCTGTGATAACACGTTTAGTGGAAGAGCCCATTGGAACCAGTGGGAATAAACTATGGTTTAACAGGTGCATGAAGATGAAATAAATAATAAATAAATGCCATTACTAAGTAAGTAAATAAGTAAACAAAGAAATGTACACATCTTGCCCTGCGATGGGTTGGCCTCCTGTCCTGGGTGTACCCCGCCCTAGGCCCGCAGTCAGCTGGGATTGGCTTCAACTTCCCCAGGACCCGGAAATGGAAGAAGCGGTTTAGAAAATGGATGGATGGATTTATGGAAAAAATACATCTATACATAAATAAATGAGGTTGCTAGGTAAAAATGTCAATAAATAAATACATAAATGGTGTTACTAAGTAAGTAAATAAGTCAATAAATACATAAATAATTAAATGGGGTTGCAAAGTATGTTAATAAGTCAAGAAATAAGCAAATAAATAAGCAAATAAATACATAAATGGGGTTACCAAGTCAATAGTTAAATATATAAATAAATAAAGGAATAATAAATCTGATTACTATGTAAGTAAATGAGTCAATAAATAAATGAACAGGTTTAGTAAGTGAGTTAATAAGTCAATAAATACATAAGTAAATAAATGGGGTTATCAAGTTAATAAGTCAATAATTACGTTAAAAATAAATTAATAAATAAATTGGGTTTTATGTAAATAAATAAGTCAATAAATCAAACTAACAAATACATAATAAAGTAATTTACTGTGTAAGTCAGGGTTGTTGTGATAGCATTAAAGAATATCAATTGCTTCTTTTAATGAACTGTCATGTGATGGACGACCATTCTGCCTGTCCATTACTGGACAACTGCCTGGTTGGAAGATTTTGGTTAGCCAAGGTTGTTTTCATTTTTCATGTCACAGGTGCTTAAGAAATATTTCTGGCAGGCAGGACCTGCTTACAAGATTTTTTTCCCCTTATGAACGAGACTTTAAAAGCATACACTGTTAAAGCCTTGGGTGTGTGTGGGTGAAGACATCAAATGCTTGATGCGTGTCCAGGCAGTGACACTGTGCTCAGCCCTAAGGAAATAAAGTCATGTCACAGGCATAATCAGAAAAGTCACTTGTGTTAAACTATGGCCACTTTGCTGTATGCCAGCACCCCCACCCCTCCCCACCCTGACCCCTTTCTCTCTCCTACTTTTTTGTCCTCTCTTCTCTATTTCGGTTGTATTAACAGGGGTTGTGTTATGTTTACCAAGTTTCTCCTCACAGTTCTGCATCTCGCTTTACATACTGCCCTTTTCCTTCACTGTGATTTCATAGGCGTGTTGAGCTTGGACCCAAGTCACAGGAAGAAAATCATCCACCCGTTCTGAATATATTGTGGAATTATTTAAAACATATTTCAAAAAGAGAGACTGTCAGTCTATAGAGGCACAGAGGAAAGACTGTGCACCACTAGCGCTGGCATATAGGGTGGCTAGGAGTCAGCGGAGTTGAAAATAAATGCATATAGAAGTCATATTCATCACTTCCCATGTGTGTCAAATGAGTCATGACATCTAAAAGAATGTATTTTAGCAGGCTTTAAATTATGAGGGTGCTCCAAGTGTCCACCAGCAGTGTGTTCCAGACATACAAAATCATGAACTGACAGTACTGACAGTAATGGTGGACATTTTTTAGATAGTAATGTGAAAGGCCAAATACTGTCATTTAACTGACAAGGGTAACACATACACAGATGTGGATTTCAATGGGTAAAGCAGAAGTGTAGCTATTGATATTAGATTGTTTTGTATAGGTGTTAGGGTGTAACTCACCCTGCAGCAATGTGGATTTCGGTTGCCCACCTGGGAAAGCACAACACAATATAACTTGTCCTTGGGCAAAGGCCCTTGGGCAAGACTTTTAATAATACATTCCCCAACATCTAAAAAATGATTCAATTCTAAGTCTGCTTGGGATAAGAGCATCGGCCAAATGTGCTGATATTGTACTTTACACTGCCAGGTACAAAGTACCTAGTATGCTAACTGGTTTTAGGAAAGCTCTCATTTGGCTTGGTGTCAGTACTTCTTTCTGCCAGGTGAGAAAGAGCTGGAATCCATGTATGTACCAAAGCTGTAGTCAAGATCACCTTTGTCGTCCAAGTTCAAGACCAGGACTAGTCAAAACCTAGTAAACACCAAGTCTAAAGGGTTTCAAGTCAAGACCAAGTCCAATTAGGTTCAAGTTCAAGACCAAGTCCAGAGGGTTTAATGTCAAGACCAAGTCCAAAAAGCTTCAAGTTCAAGTCAAGACCAAATCTAAGTTCAAATCAAAACTTAGTCTAAATAGTCATGACCAAATCCAAAGAGTTTCAGGGCAAGACCAAGTACAAATAGGTTCAGGTCAAGACCAAGTCCAGAGGGGTTCAATCATGACCAAGTCCAAAGAGGTTCAAAAACAAGTCAAGACAGAGTTCAAATGCTTGAGCTTATTGACATTGTGTCTGTGGAAAAAATAAAAAAAAATGATGGATGCAATGTGCATGGATTGATGAGGTTTGGCAAGCATTTGATTGGTTACCATGCAGCCAATGTCAATGCCTGTTCTAAATGGGTTAAATAGGTGGAATGGGATAAAATACTTAAACTAATGCCCATTTTCTGAACAAATTTGCTTAATCAATGATTTTGTTTTGAAGGAGTACTTACTTGAGAAAAAAACACATTTTTTAAAGATGGCTGGACTGGACTATTTGGTAAGACCAATGACCAAGAACAAAACAGGTCTGTATGCAAATAACAACGATTTCAAGATGCGTTCGAGACAGTAGAAAAAAGTCTTGAGTGCTAAAGCCCTGGTCTGTACCTCTATTATGACTTCTAGGTCAGCTTTCATAAGATGAGACACTAGTAAGAAGGCTTGTCATACTGCTATCAGTACAGATGGACTTATTCAGTACAGATTAGTCTGGACCACACCATGATTTTTTTTTTTAGGCAAACCTGTAAGGCATTAAAAGAGTAACTGTTTATTTCAGTGAAGAGTGCAGGCCTTGAGAGTCTGGTGGATATCCTGGTGCTGTTTAAGGGAACATGGACACCAGGTGATTCCAGACACTTCCATGAAGTCTGGGAATGTTGCTTACTTTTAGCCCAGAGGGACTTCAGGGTGGATCTGGTGCCAAAGAGATGAGGAAAATCATATAATCCTGCCATTTTAATCCTTCCAAGAGGGGACACCAGTCCCGACTAAAGAGGGAAAATACAGAAAGTCCATCTCTTGCCAGCTTTTCCTGGCACTAAGCAGAGATGAGGGAGAAAAATGAAACACACACACACACACACACACATAAACACCCTGGGAATGGAGGAGGAAAAGTGTGCCAGTAGTGGTTTAATTAGTTTAACCTCTGCCACGTCCAACGGCCGGGTTTGATACCATGAATGAATGAAAAAAAGGAGTGTAGCAATTAGCAGCTAACAGCTCCAGCCTGACTTTGGCTCCGCGCTCAGTTTTACTGGGTTCATCAGTAGGTTTATTGAGTCTGAGTTTGGCTCCTGAAGGCTTTTTTCTGCATGACAGCACTTAAATCACAAGCCTAATGCGTTGGGCTCTTTTCACAAGTAATGACTTACATTCAAGTCATCACTCAGTGTCAAGCCAGCCTTCCTAAATTAAAAGTAAAAGCTTTGTAAGTTCAGACTTACAAAGAAAAAAAATCATCAAAGATTTTGTACCAAAGCAGCAAACCCAAATGTTAAACACAGCTTGCTGAGAAACACCTACACTTACATATATACATATACATAATAGTTCAATACATTTCATGCAATTTTTGGTACAATTTCTGACAAAAACTGACCTTAGACCAAGCCCCCCACCCCCACCACAACCCCCAGATGAAAAGACATTATTACTTATTATTATTATACATTTTTGTGAGGGATGTAAAACAAGTAGTAATTAGATCTGCTGGGAGCCCATAGCTAGGCTTACTCATGCGGCACCAGATGCTAACATCTGCCAAAGGAAACACAGTCATCCTCTCTGGGCTCTGGGGCAAAATGAAAGCAAGCAGACAGGCTCACTGTGTCAGGGTTGAGGTACTGGGCAGCACCTTTTTAAAGGGCTCTGTGGGAATTTTAGGAGTACTCAATTAACCTTTTGATTTAAACTTAGGTTAAACCAGACAGTACGTTATGCTTTGGAAGCTGATTGGTCACCAGCCTCCAAGTGGCTACTGAGGATTCCTCTTGCTTGTGAGATCTCTGAGAAGATTCTCAGACCTACAGTTAAAATGTAAGTATCCAAAAAGTGGTTCTTTTGATGCTATAGAAGAACCATGTTTGGTTCACTAAAGAACCTCTAATTAATGGTTCTTTAAAGATGAATTTTCTCTAAAATCATCCCTCCAAGCCAAGAATTTTTATTTTTAACTGTACAGAATAAGTGCTAACTGAGAATATTAAGTGCTGCTGGAACTGTTGATTTAATGTAAGCTTCTAAAGAAAGTGTAGAGGCTTATTACTCTCATTACTCTTGGTCTGTATTTTATGCAGTATAGGCTTGTATATGGTTGTCACACTTTGTAAATTTCCCTCTATATTGAAGGAAAATTTTTCGGAAGTTGTGAGACTTAAGGCCCGGTAACTCATGCCCTATTTCATTATGCTGATACAGTAACTAAAGGACAAAACAGCCTTACTGGAGCCTAGTAAAAGTCTTATTGCGAACTGTGAACAAATCTGACCTCACAGATCTCCATGGGCCAAATGATAAAAAGTATGCGGCACACCCATGAGTGGGACGCTCAACCCTCTACCTAGACAACACAGATACGCAGCTGATTGAGCTATAAAAAGGAACAAGAGGCAACTATAAAAAGGGATGGGACACAGCAGGCAAATTCAGGCCATTCTTGTACTCTTTTTGTAAGGGATGTCTTGCAGAAATATAGAATTTTTGATCCAGTTATTAGTAAAGTATATGTCCTAATTTTGTAGACACCTACTTATCCAGCATTTCTTCTAAAATGAAGACTAGGGTATTAACCGCGAGTTTACCCCTTTACAGCCTCTACTTTGACTAAATGTTGGATCATAGCTATAAGGATTTAATTGCATTTAGTAACATGAGCATTAGTGAGGTCAGATACTGGTTGATTAGTTCTGGAACTTAAATTCCACTCCAACTCATGCCGAAGGTATTGTACAGGGCTCCATCAATCCAGAGAATGCAGTTTCAATGCATCCCAATTCAATGTTTGTGAGATACCTCACTAGCTGACACTTGCCATTGGTCAGGGTGGCCTTAGGCTCATCTCAGGCTTCTTCAGAGTGTCCCATTTTACAATACTTTGCTACGGAGATGAATGCTAGGTACTGGATACTTCTGGACTCTTAAATACATGATCAAAAGTGTAACCAAGAAAAATGTAAGTTATGTCAGATAACAATGTGTGGTCCAGACTTTCCATAGGATAAAGTTTTGCTTACTCTACGTTTGTCCAACCCTAAATTCACACATGTTCCCATGTCCATCACATTGATTGTGTTATAAGAGTAGAACTCCACACCCAAAAGGAATCCCCCTGATTTGAAACAGATTGACACATTGAGCGTCTGCTCACTGTCAGCATGATGTCATGGCTGTCTTGAAATATCCAATGCTGTGCTGTAATAAATAACAGCATCACTGATATTCTAGCATAAACATTTGCATTTTGAGTGTCTGAGCCTCCTGTTCCTAAAGCATAACTTTACACCTTTAGCAGAAATGTCATTTCTGTTATTTTATATCACAAATTCATTTGTGAACTTGATTACAGCCAGCAGCCACAGCAGCCATGAAAGAATCAAAGGTTAGACTCTTTGGTGCAATGGATTTGTATATGTATTCTCTGGTTTAAGGAATAAATGAAAATGTAGCATAGAGAGTTTACAGTTTAGATCTTTGCTGTCCTTTGCTCATCAATCAACCATATTCATAAGCAGAGACAAGAGGGGTTATTGATATGCTGTGTATCGTCCTCACAGTTTGCGTTACTGATTTATGTGCACAAAAGTCTGCCCAGACACTTTGAAGGCCTTCAGCACTATGATCTCAACACCTTTACTAGAGCTAATCATGACCTGTTGAAATGTATTTTGTGTGTCCTGAATACTGTGTACACAAACATGGCCATATATTAATGCATTATGAGCTACATTCTGGTCTCTAGAAGCTACAATCATTGTCAGTACATTAGGGAAACTAGATAATTATCATTATTAATGATTTACCTTTATTTAATCAGGAAGTCTCTCGAGATTAAAATATAAGAGGGACTTTGCCAAGACAGTAGCCATACATACTACATAATAAAACACATACAATACAACATACGAAGACATAAACTACAACTGGTCAATTTGTAAACACATTGACCTTTCAAACAAAACATCCACAAATCACATTCTTTATGATGCCCTTGAACTCACCAATGGATAAAAATGTTGCTAGTTTTAAGACCTTTTGCAAATTGTTCCATGCTGATGGTGCATAATATGTAAAATATTTTCCCCAGCTCTGTCAACACCCAGGGTTCATTAAATTATTAACTACTCAGAAGAGCATAACTGACAACTACCAAAACTAGCACAAAGTAAGTTGTAAGTAAGAAAGGCTGGAAGTTTACCCAAAATTGCCTTGTAAATAAAAATATACCTGTGTGTTGTCTACAGGTAGACAATGATGTACATCCCACCCAATCATAAAGACTGCAATTAGTTCTCAGTGTGGTAACCGTGATTGCCAAAAACATGTTATTAATAGCCCCAGATCGTTTCTGGGATTTAAAAAATATATATTTAGGCTCAATCCCATTCCTACTGTAACAGATTATTGTAGAATGATTTTAAAAAGCTACCGCTAACATTTTCTGGGTGGATTTACTTATTTACTTGGTTTTTGAACTGATAGTAATAGACAGAGAGTGGAACTGAAAGTATTTGTAATTGTTAACATGCCCAACCACACATGCATTACAATGAAATGTGACCTCTCCACTTAACCCATCTTACATGGAACAGTGAGCAGCTAACAACAGCACCCAGGGAGCAGTGTAACAATCTTGCTCAAGGGTATCTAAGTGGTGCCTGGGCCAGGACTTGAACCTGTGACACTCTGTTCACAAGGGTGAGGTCCTAACCACTAAGCCACCACTGCCCACAACAAGGTTAAAACCATCAAACTGGTTTAGTGAATTTAAACATGCCAGATAACAATACTTTTTGTTCAAATACATTTTCTGTTAATTGTTATTCACAGTACTTATTATCCAGACAGTCTAAGTCATATTACCAACTACTGTTAAACAGGAACTGACTTGGCTCACCTTTTCACGAGCATGTCCATCAGAGATGTCTGTGTGCTAATGGTGAGGTTTACCGACAGAGGCAAAGCTGAAAAGAAAGCAACAGGTCACTTCTTATATATGTTCTTGTGTGGTTCTTCCAGGTGCACCAATATCCTCGCACTGGACAAAGGCTTGAGATGGGTTGATTGTATACTCTAAATTGCACCAATTGCCTGTCAACCAATGCTGATTACCAGACTTATGATATTTCCCACACTTGTGTTTGTGAACCCACACTGCCATGTTGATGAAGCAAAGAAGATTTTATGAGCACATTGTTTTCAGGAATGAAAGGGTTAATAAATAATGTATAAATATATGACAATAATAATAATAATATATATTAATATAACCGAGCCCTTATCATTTTTATTAGGTTAATTATATAAATAAGACTTTTTACAGAAACACCAACAATCCTTTGTTGTTCAAGGAGTCTCAACAGCATATTCAGCTCACCCTGAATGTGGGAATAAAACTACAGATCCTGTAGTTCATGGTGTGAAATGTGAAAGATCATGATTGGCAGAGGTTAATAATAAAGAAATTGTATCTTCTGCTATGAAAAATACAATTGCACCCTTCCTGACAAACATGATAGCAGCTCTCTACATCGACAGAAATAATGAACATTCTCCAGCACTTTTCAAACCAAACTCATGCTCATGATGACAGCAAGTATGAGACTGCTTCTGGTTGTTTCGGGTGGAAAAGGCACGTTTTTGCATGCAAGATCTCCATGTAAATGCCTGTCCCTCACCTGCTGGAAAAATGGATGGTCTCATGTTGGTAGTTTCAGTCACTCCTTTGGTGGTAACCAAGGCCTTATCTACAACACAGCTGACTGCACCCACAACAGTGTCAAAACAACCACCTCCACAAATTCACAGTTCTACCCTACATGTAACTCCAATGTCTGAATCAGACTTCAATAAACCTATAGTGACTCACAAAACTAACAACTTTTCAGTATTGATAATGGCACTTCTAAATGATATGAAATAATTTGACATTGCTAGTAAATGCTGTGTCATGTTAAGGGCATTTCCTCTTTAAAGAATTATTTATTGAAAGGATTCCAAAAGTGTTTTTTCTGTGATTAGAAAGCAATTGTGCTATCACAAGAGCACAATTCTGTCTTTATGCATAACATGATCAGCATGCACCTACACCAGTTATTAAAACTACAAACCTTGCAAATGAACATTTTTATTACATTACCGGACAAATAAAACAATGTTGTAGTGTGAACACCAAAACCATGTAAAATTAATTCAGAAATATATTTACTGTCAGAATAATATAATATTAATATACAAAAACATAACTGCTATGAAATGAACAGTAAATGAAAGTATAAATGCAAAAACATTTAAAAATGCATAAAATGCTGGGAGCCCCCCCCAACCCCCCTAAACTAAAACAAACAATCTACTTTACACTTTTTTTCTAATATAATTTGCAAATAACAATTGATTACTGTAAATCGGATATTTTTTACATCTTTGCCAGGAAGCTTGACCTTATCTCTCATAATGCAATAATGCATCATTTTTGCAGAAAAAAGGGGGATTGGGATCCTGATTTTCAGACCAATTTAGTAAATGTTAGCACATGCCTTCTCTGAGTCACATGAAGCCAGCTACAACTTTTCAAACTGCCACTAATGCAGCGTCACTGACCAGCTTGACGTGCTTGGAGGACAACGCTGACTGACTGTTCTGTTATGAATGGGAGTGAAGGGGATGCCATCCTAACCAGTAAAGTCGCTTGTGCTGTCTTGGACTCCTGGTCACGGATGGCTGCAGCACCACCGAGGGTTGAACTTGAGCAGTCTTTTGATGATAGGGTCAGCACTTAGACAGTCTCACAGAGTTTAATTGTAAGGACTCAGGAAAGCCAAAGCAAGAATTACTATATTAACTTTACAGATTACATTCAGTTACATTATATTGAAACTACCATTATTTTACTCAAAATAATTGGACACTACTTTGAATAAGATCTCTAGGCCACATGCAAGAACACAACGCATCTCTTCCAGTTCTTCATTCTACAGTATTTACTACAGCATAGATACGCAGTGGAGGAGTAACATGTCCGGTCCTCCAAAAATCCTCCAGTCCATTGCAGGACTTCCCCGGAGGAGTCCTCATTTGGCTCCACATGCTGGTTGAGCTGGTGTCAGGCACCCCCTGCAGAGGATAAGGTTAAGGTCAAGGCCTCTCTCACTGCTGGAGTCATTTGACAGTTCTGACAAGCAGCTGATGGCACTCTTCGCTGTCTGTCACCTCGCTGTCTTGTTCATCTCATATCAATGCCATGAAATAGAGGGCAGTACCCGGCCACAGAGGCTGCCCTGCGTCTGATCAGCTGTGTGGAACCCCCCAACATTGCTACATGCCCTTGCATCACTTCCCTTTCCTTCTCATATCACTAGCACGAGAATAACACTGTAGGTACAAAAGCTTGTAGACACCTGCCCATCCAAATCTTTCCTTTAAAATCAAGGATATTAAAAGAGAATTTTCCCCTCGTGTGCAGCAGTAATGGGCTCCACTCTTCTCAGTTCTTTACAATAGATGACACAATTTGATCAGGTTGAGTACTGATGATGGATGATCAGATTTGGATCACAAACACGACTCCAACTCTGTCACTGCAGAGAAAGCAATTTCACTGATCCACAGCCCAGTGACTGGGGGGCTTTATACCCTTCTAGCCAATGCAGGGTTTCCACATATTGGTCTTAAATTGTTTAAAGCAAGTTTTTAAAATATTGTTTTAGTAGTTGCAGTTAAATAATCCTGATTAAATCCTGATCCAGAACCCCCTAGATTTCAGAAGTGTTCCTACATCCCTGAGGCATGGTGACCCTTGGCTCAGTGTGGCTGCTCAATTTCTATTATCTAGTAATGCTTTCCTATGATTTTCATGCAACCTGTATGTGCAATTCATTGCCGTAATCAGCTATAATTGCATCTAAAACCAGATCAACCCCTCTCTGTAGAATCTTATAATAATCTGGTTTGTTGAAGTCAGACATGACCTCTTCCAAAGTGATTTCGCATGTTTTTCCATATACGTAAGCAGTACAAAGATCTAGTAGGTCCAATGATAAACAAACCTCAGTTTTCTGACACTGTTCCTAGATCACTGCATCTGAGCAAAGCAGCTGTTGAAAGTCACTTGATGCAATTAAGCAGTAGGCTCAGTCTTACTTGTATGCATTTTGATAGCACAGGAAACAAGCGAAAATATGAATCACATAGTGCTCCTTGAATCTGTCCATAACTGTCAGTGATTGCTATTTGCTTGCTCTCTAAGGAAGTGATGTATGGCTCTGAGGGAGTGCTGCTCATTCTCATTCTGTCCTTGATTAAAGAAAGGCTCCTCCTTGGCCCTAATTTCTGCCTCCCCCACAAATGATTCTGTGCCACACAGGAGCAGGAAAACTAGACCACAGCTTCCTCAACCTTGTTCACTTCCATGGCCCCCATGGGAGAAGCAGCTCCAGACCTCCAGTACTTTAAAGTGCTGGGTGGGATGATGACTATCTCTTGGTGAGTGGGTCTATGTTATAGCTATGCTAATGAATAGGCTGTTCAATGGCCCACCTTGGCTTCTGAAGTGATCTAATAAACTTATATAGAGTATGAGTAGGTAGAGGATATGTCTAGGTTCTTGGGCCTCCAAACTAGGACACTTAGGGTAAATGCACCTAAGGACAAGATCCTACGCCAGTTGTATGGATCCAGAGAGTGAACTGCTCTCCACCCTTCTCACCTGTGGCTACCTCAGGGCTACCCTGTTGTATTCATATGTAGCGACCTCAGCTATTAATATCACTGTGAACTTTGTCATTATGAGTCACTTGATAAGACAATCAGTTTATGCTCAATACAGATCATATTCGCTGAAGAACTACAGTGGTTTCTAAGGCCCTGTCTTTATTTGGTGCTTCCAGAAATCCATGGGAGAAGGACTACTCACGTCTACAAAAAGTGTGTAAATCAGACAGACTGTGTGCTTGTCTGAGACAACGATGGTATCAATCGGCCTCTGACCCTGCGACCATTGACTCTGGAAGTGGCCTCTTTATCTGCCACAGTAATTGACAAATGAAAGACTTCCGCTGTTCCATGAGAGTCCCCGTCTTCCACTGTCTAGAGAGGGGGTGTAAATGTGGGCTGTTATTATGAGAGAAATGATGGCATGTACAGAGGGATGTTTTACTGAGATGTTTCTTGTGTTGTTTATTAAGTTCAACATTAAAAAAGAAAGAACCAGAAAGACCTCGTTGGTGCTATGCCATGGAAAACTCAGGTCCTGCTAAGAACCTATTAATAAAAGGTTCCTTAAACATTTTTCCATTGTAAAATTATAGTTTCAGCATGTGCAATTTTTTTAGTTGAAAGATCCTTACTCTAATGTGCTGAAGCACCCATAAATTGTAAAATATGGGACATGTAATGTGACACACACTCATATTTGAATTAAGTTTGCTTTAATACGAAATGGCAAAGTTTCCAGTAACTTAAATGAAATGGCTAGGCCACTGAGAGAGAAACGTCCACACAAGGCAGGGCGAAAAGCAGAGAAAGAGAGCGAGAGAGGGATAGAAGGAGGGGGCCCTGGATCCCAGGCCATGTCTGGGTCTCTCTCTTTGTCCCCAGCTGACCCCTGCTCTCCTGCCTGGCCTCTGCGCCTCTCACCTGGCCCTTCTCTCTGTGTGTGCGGGGGGTAACGGGATACCTGTCATTGGCACTAATGGCCTTTGAAGGACCTGGCTAATCCCCAGAGGCTGCATTCAGCAAGGCATAAAGGGGGAACGGGGCTGAGGGCAGGCCCCTGAAACTGTACAAGCGGCGGATTGTGTGAGAGGGAACATCACCCAAGTGTGCAGTTCAGCCGAGGCAGTGTGAGAAAGGGCTTTCATCCGAGCAAAAGGCTACCGCCGCCGCTGGTTCCAGCTTACACTACCCTAATTACTAGCCTAATGGTGTAAACAAAAAAAAAACATCATTTAGAAACATGCTGCTTTAAATGTGAAAGCGCTGACCTCTATAGTGCAATCTCTGATCGATTGCTGCCAGACTATTGTGTGCAGGGGAAGAATGCATCGGTACATATGGAGATGGAAAAAACGACAGTTTGAAAGTCAGCATGAATACAGTTTCCAAACCGGAACTCCTTGGCACATTAAATATTGCTTTCCTTTTTCTGTCAGGACAGCTTGAGTGAATGTGACATATGTTTTATTATATTGTAACATGATGAAGCTCAAAAAGAGAATGAGAGACTGAGTACCAGACAGGTGTTTTATATTATAGCCCAAGGACATTTATTAGGTAGGACAGTGAATGCTTGGCAAAGCTGTTAAACTTTACCGAGTGTGACATCGTCAAAAAAAGGTTTGTTTCTTTTAAACGATGATGATTAAATCACCTGCCATATGTGAGCTGTGAATTCCCCAAAATATAACCTGGATCACTGTTAGCATTCTGCTAGCAGTGGCCTAGAAATTAGGCTCAGCAGCTGCATTATTATATCGTCATTCTATGACTGATCTAGCATTCTCCATCCAGCTGTTCCACACTTTGCTCGAGTGGGATAATGTACCTTATATCATTAAGCCACTGAAGCAGGTGGATTTAAACCACTGGCCAGCATTCTGCATTGCATCTACAAAAAGCTGAACTTTGTGAGTTCCTCCCTCGCCTGTGAGCTTCTTGCATGGATTAATAGGTTGGCAAGCCATGATGTTATCAGCATCAGCGCTATCCACGTCCACCCCAAGAGACGGTGAGAATCTGGGACCGAGGAGAGAAATCAGGCCAGCCAATGAATCCCTTCAGTCACATCCATTCTTCCTCTCTGTCTTTCACTTCTTCTCTTTTTTCTTTCAGTCTCTACTTTGTTTTGTGGAACATTTGTAAGGGAACACCTCTATTCACAATTTTGTTCTGTATCTCAATGGAAAAAATGGCAGTACATCGCTGTACTGTATACTGGACACACTGCGGTGCATTATGGTATATAACACAAGAGTTAGTCCCAACCAGCAGTAAAATAGCCACATTATCTTTTCACGGTAACTCTGAGAATTAGTCCCCTGAGCACTAGTTGCTAAAGCACACCTCGCTTTGTGCTGCAGTGTACCAATACAAGTAATACATTAGATAACTTTGTCAGATTTGCCCTTTTAGTGAGATTCAGTGTGACCATAAGCCTTCATGAAATTCCAAACTTGGTGTTGCCTCATAGCACGTTTTTTAGTAAGACAACAGCAAAACAAACTACAGTTAGCTACGAATGAACAAATTACAGTACAGTTTACCAAATGAAATGGGCTGTGAAAAGCTTTACAGGTACTATTACATGCTATTATATTATTCACAATAACACCATGTTTCATGTTGTGTCTTATACCTTACATACATTAATAGACAAGCCCTATATACAGGGTGACTGTGGGACAGATTAAACTCCTTATTATGTATTCAACTGTATTCAATTTGAATTTACACAATATTAGATTAAATATTCTTCACCATAAAATTGTAACATAATTAGATTTTATTTCAATCATAATATTGCATTAAACACACAATAATTAATACAGGGTTGATCACTCAGCACAGGTTATTTAGCATTCACAGACACACATGAATTTTGTTGAAATTGGCATTTTCCCAATATTTAGTCATGCCCAGTTCCACTCCACTAGTTAGGTCATTTGCATATGGAATGGGAGTGACTGTTTGTCATTGTGAACAAACCCCATCACACAAAGTGCACCACAATGAAATGTGACCTCTGCACTTAACCCATTCACACATGGAGCCACAGGCAGCTATCAACAGCAACAGGGGAGCAGTGTAGTGGGACAATACCTTGATCACAGATACCTCGATACCTTGGTACCTTGGCCAGGACTTGAACCTGTTACCCCTCCAATCACAAGGGCAAATCCCTAACCATTAGGCTACCATTGCCCATATCACAAGATGCTACCAAGCAGAGATGGTAAAGATTAGCCTAAGTAACACAAGGTGTCCCCTTGCTGAACAGCTGCTACTGCAGTGTCAATGGGAAACACTAGAGAATTGAGAACACTTACTGCAACTCTGTTACGTCAGCTAACAGCACCTGCACTAGCTAGCTTCATGTTGAGTGATGGGGTAAAGGAAGACCATCCCACCCACCTAGAGAGAGAGAGAGAGCGACAGAGAGAGATAGAGAAAAATAGAGAGAGGTCAGTTGGGCTGACTGCAGGCCATGAATGGTTGTAGTATTGCCGGGGAACAAACTTGCAAACATCCCAATGTGGTGTGCATTATTTGTATTAGTGCATTTATACTTGATAGACATTTACTGCAAAGTTGATCTTTGTAGTTTGAATTGAATAACTACTTATAAACTATGACTTTACATTGTCTGCAAACACCTTGGGTCTCACTTGAATTGCTTTACTATTTTTAAAGACTTTATCCCACATCTATGCACATGAACACAAACACGCTGGGGTTTGTTTGCACCTACGTTATTCTTGGTCAGGCTTCTTCTAAAAACAGCTAATGCTGCACAAATTATAGCATCATTAATTATGAGAAGTTATGTTTATTACCGCTGGGGTGTCATGACTGCTAATTTAGACGTGAGGATTATTCTAAGTACCGTTTGAGAGCCAGACAGCTACAGTATGCACAACACTGCCTCTACTTAAAACTAGGAGGTCGGCATTAAAATTTTGTGTCTGTCAAGTCTTAACTTCTCAATCAAAGTCTGGCACTGCAGCAAGAGGAGGAAAAGAAAATACGAATGTATATATGGATGGAAGTGGTCCCAGGGGTGTGAGGCAAGCTGTAAGGTAGAGGTCAATCGGTGTGTGTGTATGTGTTGGTTGAGACGTGTGTCATAGCCTGTTGGGTGGGATGAATAAATCTTGCTAGACTTCAGAGGCTTAATAGGTATGATGCACATCCGGAAACACAGGCTTGTGCACAGAGTTCCACAGCTGGCCTTGGGGAGACTCTCTCCAGAACACTTGCAGGGCTGCTTGCAAGCTTGTAGAAGATGTCTGTTTTATAGCTCAGTACCAACCAGCAACACGCCAAAACTCTTGCCAATGTTTTGGTTTATGAAGCCTTCCGAAATGCAGCAACTGCAATGGGGCAGAAGAGTTTTTGTCTGTTTTAACAAATGAAGGTCACATTTTTTTCACATTTCTTTGTACTTTTCTTGATTTTTGGCCCAAGTTAGCCATCTCCTATTCCACCCTCTAGCTAAAAGGTACCACCAACACCAACCAAGGTGATACCACCAACACTGGGTGGGTGAAGGCTAGAACGAAGGCTTCCTCCAAATCACATGAAGCTCCACCACATCTTTTGAAACTTCCACTAATGCAGGACAGTGCAATGGACTTGGAGGAGCACCAGTAGATTGACTCGACTTGAATTGAATAGATGCCCACACTGGTAAACATCCTGCTTTAAGTGATGGGGAGAGATAAAGCTGTCCTACCCACCCAGAGACAGCAATGCCAATTGTGTTATCCTGGGCTCAAGGTCACGGATGGCTACAGCACCACCGGGGACAAAATGTTGTGTTTTTTTAATTTTTTTATTGCAATTATGGTTACAATTAAAGTCAATGAAAAATGTTCATCTTGTTAGTTAATGTACCTGGTCATATTCATCATTTAAAAGGCGTTTTTAAAATTCAGTTTTTCATGTTTCCTACTCCTAGGAAATGTGTGTGTGTGTGGGGGGGTTATTAGTATTATGTTTCACCTCATCTTCCCTTAAATCCTGAGTTTTTATAATCAGCTATTTTAACATAAAGCTAAAGGTATCTGATGGCAACAAGGTGGAAATGGCCTTTAGCTTTTTAATGAAGGCATTCAGACATATTCATCATTTGAAAGAGCTGGAGAAACAAACCAAAGCTGTAGTACAAGAAAATTATGATAATTACAATTGAACAACAGTTATTCGCAAATAAGGGGTGTCTGCATTTTCTGAAACTGTATGTAACATCACCCCATGTTTTAATATGCCAGTAACAACCAAATTGTTAACGTTTCTAAAACTGTAGCATGTGATTTTATAATTATGCTCTTGCACAGACTGAGCATCACAGAGATGCCACTGTTTACTGTCCTTGATGTGTCAGTCTTACACTCAGCCACAGACAGCATGATGCACAATGCTATAAGGTTGCAGGCTCATGTTCACCACTTCGTAAGTGTATGTACTTGTTACTCAGCACATCAATGGCAAGCAGGTCTTTATTACTGAGCTTTATCACCACACACAACCACTTACTGTTCTTACTTGAAAGCCCATGTAGGACCCATAAAGACAGCTTGTTGCAGAAGTTATTTTCACTTTAACCAATAATAACTATAATAATGCATTGCTGTTTATATGGAATAACAGGTATGTAATGAGTTACATTTTCATTCAGTTGAGATTTTGTTTTGACAGTTTTGATTCTCCTGGTGCATTAAAACAAAAAATATGGCAGAATGACAAACATCTACAGAAACATTTGTTGTCTATTTTGGCTAAAAATGCGCAATAAAAAAGAAAAGTAAAAGAAAAGAAAAACAAAACAGACTAAATAAATGGTCAAAAATTAGTTTAATTTTGAAAGTGTAATTAGTTACATCACTAATTACCACCAAAAGGTTGTAAAATTACAAATGAACACTTCTCACCTTACCGCATGGCAGAATACTCTCAAAAACGGTGAATACTGCCTGATATTTGAACAATGCCACTTGGCAGTTGAACTGAGCTAGTACATCATTATTAAGCAGTTACAGCAGTTCTGATACAAAGTGATTGTTCTTGAAATAGTTCAAAAAACTGAAATCATAGGAAACTGAAACTGATTGCAGATATAGCATAAAAAATATAATTACTATTATAACTCTTAAAATTATAAATTTACCACTAATAATAAAGTCAGATGGGGCAGTGAGTATTGGTGTTGAAAATGTTCATAAATTAAATATTTTTTTAAACTTGTTAAACATAGCACTGACATAATGCAGATTAATCTCTAATGTAATTTTCTCAGTTTTTGTTTTAGTGGTCAACTTTACATGTTAGCTTAGTTTCTGATTGACATATAAAATTTTATTTAAAAAAATCCACAAAAGTCAAAATTAAACAAAGTAGTATAAACCTGGCATGGCATAGCACTGTGCTAGTAGCATTAACATGAACTCTACATCACTGCAATAAGCATATTGCCCTCATTCTGCACTATTTCTGAACTTTTTGTATAATTTTACATTTTTATATTTGCACCTCTCAACCCAAAAATTGATTACTTAAAACATCACATAAAACATTATTTATATTGTACATACACTGCTGTATATTTTTACACCTACTGTATATTTATATTTATACAACCAACTGTATATTTGCCTATATTATCTATATCATCTTAAGCTCCACCCACTTTACTCCTATTCATAACATATTTAATACACTGTACATATCTTATAATCTGTATATTCTGCCTTCCATAATCAATAACACTGTATATACTGTAACATGTAACATCACCAGTACTGCATTATACTGTAATATATTTATACTATCCTTTGCACTGGTTAGATGCTAACTGCATTTTAATGGCTTTGTACTTGTACTCTGCATAATGACAATAAAGAAAACAATAAATATTTAGGACAATAGAGATGACTTTTACAAGGATAACTGGTAGTGAACTCTTGTCAGATGATCATTCAAACATGTGCTGCAATTTACAACATGTGAACACTGAGAACCCCTGACGAGGTGAACCAGACCACAATGTGTGGGTTTGAAAGTGCCGTCTTCAGCACAGCAAGCACAAGGGCCTGGGCAGCCTGAAACAGTAGCTCGCATGTGTCTGCACCAAGCTCCTTGGAGTAGCAATGGCTGGTGTGGCCTTTTGTGGTTTGAAAGCTCACCACACACAGGCCGAGATGGAGGCCTGGTCGGGAGCACCTCGGAGGAGGCAGATCAGATCAAAGGTCCTGGTCACGGCCATTAGGCCCGGCAGCGAGGAACCCAACATGAAAAGCCTGTGTTTTGAAAGGGAGGCATAAAAGAGAAAGAGAAGGAGCAGAAAAAAACAACAGTGCCCTCTCTTAGCAAACTGTGAAATAATTGAAAAGGTATGTCAATCAAGGGCGAGGGCACTGTTGGAACCCAAAGATTCCCAGGCTTTTTTCTGAGGGGGCAACAGGCCAGAGAGAGATGCTGAAGGGGGCGACCTGAGAAATTAAAGACCTCCAGGAAAAAAAAAAAAGAAGAAGAAGGCAGTTGGGAAAAGCCGGAGAAACTTTGCCCAATCTTTCACTCAGTGTACCCCCTCCTTCTCTTTTAATTGAGGTGGGAGGAACCTTGCTCTTTGTGACAAAAGCTGGGTCATTAATAAGTCCTTGTCGGCTTCCAGATCTCAGGTAGGTAACAAAAGCCTATTGGGAGCAAAGGGCCAGTTGAAGGAAACATAATTTTATGACCCTCCTGACCCCATAACCCCCCACTACTAAGACCTTATTACTACCATCTACAACCCTTAGCTTCCCCCCATTCTCCTCATCCAACTATAATTTCGACAAAAGAAACTCAGTGAGAGTTCTCTTTTCTCTCTCTCCGCTTCTCTTTTTACCTTTTTTTAAGGTCAAAAAGGACTGAATGATCTTAAGATGGGCTCACTTCCAACAAAGTGTATGGGGTGGGGGCTAAAAGAGAGGGCTGAAAGAGTATACAAAAAGAATAAAAAAGACTAAGCAAAGGGCTTGTTCCATGCTTTGAGAAATCCCATACAAGATCAGAAAATGGCCAGTCCACAGTTGACTAAGCACATATAGACGAGGATTTGCTTGTAGTAGCTGTGGCAGTTTATTGACAGTTTGGGCCAAAACGTGCCAAAGGTTAAGAGAATTTGCCAGGGGCTAAAGAAAAGCAAACTCATCTCCATTTAAAAACTCACACATACAAAAGACGTTCTGATTGATCTTTGGTATTACATATGCACCCTGCATCAGCAGCTGCAACTCCATTTTTTCAAATTTAGCCATTGGCTATTGGTGAAATGATGTTAAAGTCTGACAAAAAATCTAATTTAACCAAGATGTGCTCAATCAACGAAGATGTGTTTGGAGTCTAAATTTTGTTTAGAGACAGCAGAGCTGGTATTCTCAAAGTGGTTAAGGTAAGTCTGTATTTGTAATGACCATTGCCATAAAAACTGATTTAGACAGCGTTTTTACTTGTAAGGATGTTTGTGAAAATAGACCCCATTATCTAAATAGGCTGCCTGCAACACTGGGCCCAACAGCATTTTCATAACTCACGAAAAGTCATACTGAATCTTTAACCACATGCACAAGTCTGTACCCCCTTATAAAGAGCTGGATACAGATTCAGCAGGTTGAGAGAAGTTTCTGGTATGTATTGATATGAAAGATTTGGGTGATCGATTGATTTCTAGTGTTAGCAACTCCAGTTCTAAACTAATAAAAGCAAAATCTGGACTTGGCTGAGGTACATCTGCGGTAAATGGGCATATAGAAACTATACATACATCTTACTTTATCTGCATTAAAATGATGCTAAAATATCTTGTATTTTTTTAAAGTAACTCATTGCATACATAGACTGGCAAAGCATGATATTGTTGATGGTTTAATTAAAAATGAACATACCATAAACTCTTGACTAGTCCAAATGACTCTAAACACAATGGGATATGGGACTAACTTGCTTTTGTGGATGTGTGGTCATGCACTCACAGATGAAGTAGCTGTTTTATTCTATTCTATTTTCCATTGCTGTTTTTTAGGTAATTTTGTTATCTTAGCACAATGCTATCAGTGGTCTACTTTCTTTTTCACAAAGGTTAAGGTTAAATGTGGACATTTGGAGCTTAAAAGACATTTCTTAACTTTGCACACTGTAGTTTCATAGCTTTACAAAAACAAATAGTTCCTTTACCATCTACCCCTTTTCTGAAGTGTAGTATGTTCACTTGCAATTTGCTGATGATGAGAGTTGAGAGGTGAAGCTAGGCTGAAGGAAGGAGATCATCAGTCAGTATTATCTAGCAGAGGCTTAATTTGTGTCGTTAAAAGTTGGATCCAGATTTGGTACCCATTTTAGTGGATCCGGTCCCTCATTCACATATTACATATATTCTTGTTGCAGTCTGTAGAAATGTATCGAGAAGATCATAACATTTTCTACAGACACTCCACTAGACAATTTTATGCATGTTTAACACCTGCATAGTGGCAGAAATGATTTTATCACTCATGATACCACTAAGATTGTTCATTCATTAATAGACCCTCTGTGTCACTTTGTAAAGCCACACTGCAAAAACTGAATTTTAGCAACTGAAACTATTTCCTTATGACCGTATTTTCTCCTGGTTGATTATGATCATTTAAATAAATCTTACTAAGTTAAGACTTACTTTTTCCATTGGTAGATTTTTTTGGTTACATTTGGTTTTACTCTTAATTTAAATCTTTTTTTTTAGTTTTTATGAGTTGCTAGGATCTGTTTTTTGCAATGCAGTGCCTTGTTAATGGCAGCACACGAAGACACAATCGTGCTCAGGTCCAAAACGTTAAGGACAATGTAAGCACAGTCTAGAGGGGACATGGGAAGAAGGGATAATTGTGCCTGGGCATGGTACAAGGCTACCCGGCCTAGCGTGAGTATGCCCTAAAAGAGTTTTATGCTAAAGAGCCTCATTAGTGCATTAGTTGTAAGACCCAACATTATAAGGAAAGCTGTGATTTGTTCCTTTTTCCCAGCACATCTACTGGATCCATCACTTCATAGTGTTCCAGGTCCTCAACATTTATACAAATCAAGCACTGTTTCTCACTGGTTCTTCCTCACTAGTTTGGAGTGTCTGGGCTGTAGGAGAACCACAAGTTCTATAAAGAGCCTTTTGCATATTTTTTGTAAACAATGTACCTAACAAAACTAGCAAGCTATCTAAATGTGTTTAATCTTCCAGACCATTATGCGCTACTGAAGAGAAGATCGGACTCCCCGGGCTCACACCTCCGGACAGCTAATGACAGAGATTAGAAGTAGCAGCAGTTTCAGGCACCAGTGCTTTTCATTTGACTGGCCGAGTACTCATAAACTCACTGTGAGCCCCAGTAATCAGGGAGGCTGGCGGAGGGGCTTACAAGAAGCTTGCACGCTTCCACCATGCAATGATGTTTGCGAACACATCAAGGAAACACATGCAGTTAAAAAAAATGCTCACTCTGGCCTTCAGAACACAGACATTCCTGCTGGAGGTGATGAATGGGACTGCAGCTGTTGGAGTCTACCTGCTCGGGCTGCCAGAATGGCCTCAGACCAGGGCTGGTTGTGAGCTTTACCCACACATGTCAAAGAAGAAAGCTGCTCAGTTTGTTTATTTCCTCTTGTTCTCTTCCTGAGAAGGATGATGACTTCACCTGCCATGTGTATGAGCACTTGTTGGCTGTTCTTTCACTGTGTTGAGAGTCATGTAAGCTCCTTCACATTTCCCAACATGCATGGGTTATGTTTTTAAACCTGCCCTAGATTTCAGAGATAAGCTAGATCAATTATGTTAGACCATAAAATAAGTAGCCTTTAAAATCTCCTTGAACAAAAGCTCTATTGAAGTTTGTCAGTAAGGTTTGCATCTGTGGTAAATGAGCAAGAAGCAAGAAGAATAAATCTGTTCATCTATGGTCTTCATTTTCCACAGAAACTGGTCTTCAATAGTAGATTATTATTATTATGGTGTGAGAAAGATACAATTGGCTCAGGTGGTCGGTGCTGACCTGTTTATTTTATTTATTTATTTACTTATTTATTTATTTGTTAATATTGTGATAACATTGTTATTGTGCATACAGTAGGCCAGACCTGATAGATCACATTTTTAATATTTACATGCAGATGTAAATTAGAAGTGTAAAACAGCACGGAATCAAACTGCATCCTACACACCACAGGAATGACAGACATGCTGTCAAGTTTATTGTTGTGTACAGGTAACAATGGTGCATCTTTATCAGCAATGACATTCTTGGACTCTGAGCCTCCTCAAAATGACAGAAAACTTATTAATGCTAGATTTTCTCATTAAAATGATATAATGATAATATATATATAAATATATATATATGTATATATATATATATATATATATGAGCAGGGCAATAAAATGTGTTCTATAGTGTTCTATAAAATATGAAATCCATTCTGTAAATTTATTTCACAAAACTTTACTGTGATTATATTTATTCATTACCTTACTCACTTACAAAATATGTACTATTTCATTTTATCTCTTGCTTCATGGGTACACTGCTTCCTAAGAAGATAGACCACAGGACTTTCCTATGTGCTTCTAAATTTCAATATCTTTATATAACTATTAGCGTGATAGTTTTAGCTTTTGTGCTAAGTACATTTAGAATGAAATTTGGATTGGTTTGTGCCTACTATACCCATTTTACCCAGAGTAGCAATAAAAGGCCACCGGGAATGTAAAACATACCCCTGTTTATCAGTTTCTGTGTTTCACAAAACATAAAAATGATTAACTTTCAGCTTTGTTCCATCAGGTTCCTTGCTTAAATAGCTTAAATAGAAAGGTCAGTATTGATAAAATGTATTAATATAGACATTTCCAGTGACTGATTGAAACTATAATCACTTGATAATTTTAGAGATGGGCCAGAGTAAATGTTAGCCAGGGCTTTCTGCTAACTTCTAGGCAAAGAGTGGCAGCAATCATGACAAACCAGATACCACTATAATCAATACCTATGTGAACATGCCCTTGCTATGTGTAAATAGATCCTGTTAAATAAGAAAATAGTTGTAGCCTTCTTGTGTGTCTGCAATCTAACAAACCAGAGAGATCAAGGAACTTGGCATCTGTGGCTCTGAGACTAGATTTACAACTTCATTACCTATAAACAGAACTCAGATTCCAAGGACTTTTCTCCACACATGTGTTCAGCGGGTTAGTTCCTGTACTTCCTTCATGTCCCTACTGGCACTTGGTCAACATCTCATCCAGTGCCTTGATCTACTACTGTGTTTATAGCCCAGTGCCAGCAGCTGATATGTCTGTGTCATTTCCTATCACAGTATTACGCAGCCCCCAGTGGAGACTAAATGTTTCCTTCGATGTTGCCTTTTATGCAAAGATCTATGGCTGTTAAGTAGCAAGGGTGATCCTAACAGATAGCATCATCCAGGGACATCAGGGTCCCTTAGAAACAGTGTCAGGAAGAGTTCTTCAAGAGAGGCTCCCGTACATGCAATCAGATCCCATTCAGGGTTTGGTAGGGAAAGGTTCAGGCTGCTGGCAGGGTATTTGGTCTAGTGCCATGAAAATGGTATGGCTTCCTGTTTTTAAATGGAGCAGGTCAGACACCAAAGAATTTTGACCTGGACTGTGATTAATTAACCCAGTATGAATATGTTTTTGTCACAAAAAATAATACAACAATACATTTACATGAACAAGTCTATTCTACCAATTATAATGTATCCCTGATCCTTCACATTGAAGTTGTAAGTCAGTAATTGTAATTTCAGTCACACACACACACACACACACACACACACACACACACACACACACCTACCAATCTACATATACACAATGCAAAGAGCAACTGGTGTTTTCCAAATAATAATAAAAAAAACTGAAAGGATTACAAGGCTTTAATTGGCCAGTGACATTGTGTACATTTACATTTAGCGATGTACATTAAAGGGCCAATATCCTACATTTTTCTTCTCTTTTATTTATTTGACTGAGGTCTACTAATGACATTTGTGTGGTTTTATGAACCAAATATAATTTGCCCATTTTTCTAAGTGTCTTTATACTTAAAAGAAAAAATTATTGATTGTGGTAATGCATTTTAAGACAAATAGCATAGTATAGGTTATAGTAATAACCTTTGTTCTGATTGGTTGCCCTGTATTGTGCCTTGTTCAATAAGCCTTCCAGGCTGAAACACCTGTTATAACTTTAGCATGAGTGGTCAGGGTTAAACTGCAGTAGACAGAACCGATGTATATGACAATCTATTGGTTTTTATGATTGATTTATGAACAATACATTCAAAATACGCTGTCTTTGGAGCGTATTTTCCATGTATGGACCGCATGGGCTGAGGAGAGAATGGTAAACTTTAACAGTGTTTACATAAATGGAATCATTCAGAAAGGACTATTGTGGTCTGCCCTGTTTTCCTGAGGAAAGAAATATCCCCAGAGCATAAAGATGCCTGTTTTTCTAATCTGTAATGATAGAGTAGTTTTTGATGGGGAAACTCCCTCTCTGTCTAACCCAGACCTCTGTTCTCTGTTTTTTCTCCAGGTCTGATGGAAATCCGATCTGTCAGTGTGGGAGTTGTCGCCATCAAATCTGTCAGCACCGGCCTGTACTTAGCCATGTCCAAAAAAGGCACGCTCTTTGGATCGGTAGGTACATCTCCCATTGTTTCATAAGGCGATCTTGGCTTTTACGAGGCCCAACTTTGGAGAACTAACAAAATGTTTGGAGGCATGTAATACGAAGTACGTGGGAACAGAGACTTCAGTTGCTTCAAGTAAAAAATCAAATTTAACTTGATCACAACCAGGGCAGGGTTAAAGTCACTTCTCGCCAAGGCAGGAGGTGAATATAAGGACGAACGTCAGTAACCTGAATCTGAACTTACAGAGAAAGAACTGCACTTACCTCAGTCCCATTGTACATAAAACTGTGGTTGAGCTTACTTATGCTAGCCGAGATTTACGAGAACACCTTAAGGACTCATGTCTGGTGACAGTTTTGCTCCCCTGATGCCTGTGCGTGCCATTGGACAGTTGTTTGTGGCTCGTTTAACTAGGCTTCCGATTCCATGGCGTGTGAGTGCTTTAATCACTCGATTGCAATCAGTCACCAAACTACAGCAAGGTGCCTTGGAGACACCCCCCCCCCCCCAACTGCAAGCAAACAAGACAGTCCAAGAGATTCCAACACAGAACGAGTGCTGCTATTTTCATCCCTGTTTGAATCACACTCTAATGACTATTAATCACATTGCTCACTCAGGGGCCGATCTTATCTAGCTGCAGGCAATGAGATGGCACTGATAACACTAGCTCGGCGGAAAGCCAGAGCGGGGCATATTGTCATCATCTCATCTCTCCTCCTTTTCAAGATAAGAGCTCCATCCAGCCATGGCAGAGGAGCAAAAGATCACTATAGATTTGGCAAGTGTCTTTTTAGGACGAGCAAGAAGGGATGGGTTTTGATGTGTTGTTGTGGACAAGGTGCCATGAAAGCAAATGCATAATAGTTACTGATTGGAACCTCATGCCAGAGCATTCAGATTGCGAGTGACCTTTTGATTAAGGTTTAGCACTGATCAGCTTTTCCTGGTGGAAGCAACGTGCTTTTCCCCATTCACTGTCAGGCAAAATAAGAAAACACTTAAACTATTAAGAATAATTACTGCAGTGATAAACATGTTTCAGCTGGAAGCAATTCTTTATCATGTCTGTTGCAGTGAGTAGCTTCAGAAGATGCATCCTGTGGTCTTGGAGACGATGTTACTTACTTTCAGAAAGACCAGATTACTGGCTTGCGTCAGGCAATGAAAGCAATCAAGGAGAATGCTGAAAGAACTGTTCAATACATAATTAACACCTGAATGGACAGTCCTAAACCAACTTTGAAGAAAAAATGTGGTCAGGAAAAAAATGATGCATTGATCATTTGGAGATCACAAACATTTGTTAAAACAAAACAAAACAGGTGTGTGGCCACAAGACAACCACTTCGTAATAAAGCTAACTGATTAAATAAGCTATGCCACGTAGTTCAATGAGTCCATATTTACCCTATTCCAATGCAATGGGCATGTCAGAGTTAGAAGGGAAGTGCAAAAACCAAAGGATCAATCATGCATAGGACCCACTGTATATAGTTTTGATCTTAACCTCTGTTAAAGTGCTTGGGACATACTGGAGAAGACTTTACAGAATGCCGACAGTGAAAGATCACGACTAAGAACTCTAGACAGCTTTAATAGGAAAGTGCTATCTGACTAACTGGGAGCTGATCAATCATACACAGAGTCATTTAGGAGCAATTTAGTGTCTCCAAATTGTCTGATGTTCATGTCTTTGGACTGTGAGAGGGAACCAGTGCTCCCAGGGAAACCCACGAAGACATGGGAAGAACATCCAAAATCCCTGGCCAGGATTTAAATCCAGGACCTTATCGCTACAAGGTCACATGACTAAGCACTAGATGACTAGCAATAATCAATGTTTGTGTACCCCGTAACGCAGAATGAAAGTTTACAGACTGCACTTTCCATAGATTTTTAGTTTCAGTCAGCTATGAGTAAGAAATACTCCACATTTAAGTGAACTTGCTTTTGTTATTGCCAGTATCAACCACAGTCTCTAAGGGTTAGTAAGCAAGTAAGGTCAGTAAAGTTTATTTATAAAGCACATTTTTTAAAAACACACAAGTATTTGTATATAATTGCTGTGCAAGAGCAATACATACAAACTAAAAAATTAAATAAACTAAAGTAATGGTAAAACAGATAATAAATAAATAAGGTAAAAATATTTTAAAAAATAAGGTAAAATTAAATATAAAAATCAAAAAGAAACAGATATCACAATCATTATGCATCAAAAAGTTTCAAAAGCCTTGGAATAAAAATATGTTATATATTTTTAAAAGTATTGATTCAAAATACTAATGCCCTAATATCAGGAGCTAAAGTATTCCATAATTGTGCACCATAGACAACAAAAGCAATATCACGCTTATGTTTTTAGCAAGAATAGAGGACAATCAATGGAAAGTCATTTGATGACCTCCGTGATCTGGCAGTAGGTTTGCAGTGGAGGAGTTTGTAAATATCAGGGGGCATAAAGTCCATTTAAAGCCTTAAACCCAAACAACAGGACTTTAGTTGAATCCTAAAAAATGAGGCTACTGTATGATGACGGTGGGTGAAGCCTGCTCCAGCTCATGGAGATCAGCAAGTGATCACCCAACTTGTTTGGGAAAGATTGAATGTTACTTTCTGACTTGCTGACCCTTTCCCCACTTTCTACAGGTCAGATATAACCCAAGCTGCAAGTTCAAAGAGCGCATTGAGGAGAACGGGTACAACACATATGCGTCCATGCGCTGGAAGCACGGCGGGAGGCAGATGTTTGTGTCACTCAATGGCAGAGGGAAGCCGAGGAGGGGTCATAAAGCTCGGAGGAGACACCCGTCCACTCACTTCCTCCCAATGCTCCCCACATAATTGCAGTCCCTAGTTAACCTCATCCTTATGGCGAGAATATTATCACTGACGATCTCCTCACATGACTGCTGTATATGTACATTTTCGGGGGATTTTTTCTATGTTTTGGTTTTCTTTTGAAATGATCATGTAGTGAGTTAACTTATTCCTCCCTCCTTCTTAGCATAAGACCCCATAAAGCTTCTGTAAGGCTTCTAATATTGTAATATTGTGCACAAGTAATTATATATCATATTTATGTTACTGCCGAAGAAGCAACTCTTTTAACCAACTGTTTTGATTTACGCATTATCTTTCTACATGACTGTGGTACACAGTTACCATTACTGAGAAGAACCCAGATCAGCCAGAACTGTGGGACAAGACTAACCAGCCTATACATTTTCTTTTGTAATTACAACCTTTTCGGACACAATGAAAACAATTTCATTTGACGTAATTGAAAGCTATCGGTTGTTCCATCCATGTCTTCAGTTTCAACTTGTTTTTTTCTTCATTTTTCTGTTTGTTTTGTTTGTTTATTCAGATGTATTTTCTTTCTAGCTGTGTGAGCAATGACAGGAAGTGCTTCTAACATCTTTGGCGCTATCTCATCAGAGTGATATCAGGACTGGCTGTAAAGCACATGTATCCAACATCCACTTCTGGCCCGTCAACAGACATTCAAAGAGCGCTCGACCGAGTGAGGGTGGTCAGGTCAGCCTTAACAAGAAACACTCCCCTGAACATGTGTTCCTGCGCGACCCGAACGCACATGGCTCATCCATTATAACGCGGGACTGCATTTGACAGCTTGTATACTGGACTAATTCTTTAAATGATGTTTTGTATTATGTGCTCCTATTAAGTCACACTAACATACTTTTCCCTCAACCTTTTTTCACATAGAACATTTAATATATTTCAGCCTTTTCAATCACACTGTTTGGAGACGTGTTGTGCTTAGATTTATCCTGGTCTGGTTTGTGAATTATCAAGTGGCTGCTTTTGTCTTTATGCCATAATGTTGTGTTCTAACGACTAAACATCAGGGGTTGGTAAAAAAGTAGAAAGTAACTCTTCCATGGGTAGAATCTAGCTTTGCTGATGATGGTTTAATGTTTTGGAGTCCTGCCTTAAGCCACATGGTAGTCTTGATTTGACCTCTTGGTACATTTGGTCAAAAAGAGGAAAGTTCCATAAGTAACACTCAGTAACAAATGATAACATAAGTTGTCATAACAAAATATCTGAAATGGTCTATATATCAGATAGAAAAAAATCTTCTTAATGTACTTTAGATTTTATTTCAGGTATGTTTGGATCATTTCTATTGGTCTGATCTTCATTTTGAGATAAGGTGAATACAGAACAGGTTGATGATTTTTTCATACAAAAATATACTTTACGATATACTCCTATGCTAAGAAAGTGATAGGTCACATGGTCAAGTAAAGACACTGGTTTCCCAGTGAGACCCAGAAGATTGCACTTAATGTTGTTAAAATGTTGCACTTATGGATTTTTAGGGTATGCCCACCCACCACTTCACTCCCAAATGAACAGTTTTGGCATTTTCTTGATCCCCACAAAAAATACAATATTAAATTACCTGAAATAGTCATGTGATAATGGATGAAGGCCCAAGTTAGTGGTCGAGTAAAAGCCACCAGCATAAGGTAGATGGACCACAAGCTGACCTCCTTATGGGATCCCAAACCCCACAAAACCACTTTTTTTGAGAGGGGCAAAGTGAAACCATGAAGACAAAAGCAAAGCAAAGTTTTGGTAGAACTTTCTGCAAGTTTGTACATTAATGGCCAAACGGGAAATGCACCCACCACCACACATGAGTGTTTTTGATTTAATAGCATGTGTGAATATGTGTGAAAATATGATCACATGAAAAATGTGTTCATGTAAAAAAAAGTGTTCGTACAATATGATCACTGTATTTAGATGTGTTTACTTGTGATTGTGTGGTTTTTTCCGACAATTTACATGTGGTCACGAGCTTTTTAGACCATTCAGATGTGAAATATATACCACTTTTCTGTTAGAGAAATCTATAAATGAAATCTATAAATTTCTGCTTCATCCGTAGGTATTAAGCTATGTATATGGTAAGTAAAAAAATTGCTTTACTATCCGCTCCACCTCTCTGTACAGCATTCCATTAGAATCCAGAGAGCACAGTCTGAGCAGTGGGGTCTATTATTCTCCTCGGACAGAAGTTCCTAAAAATAGTGGTTATTAAATCTTCCCAAAGTTCATGCCCACAGATTGCTGCTTATAGTAATTATAACTCAAATCCTGTATAGACAGTGACATACAATAGCACCTCCCTCATTACTAACCTCTTACATCTACAGACACAATGCCAATAGGAGTGGTAACAATGGTAGCTGTACAGTATGAATATGACCAGATGTAAGGTGTTTGACATAATAGACCTCCCATACCCTCTAAAGAGCCTGCACTTCTGAGCTGAAAGGGCACTGCAGGAGCTCTTTACAGTATGCATGTGTGGGCCAGGCCTTTTTAGAGTAAGGCAGAAGGAATCAAAAGACTACATGAGGAGAAGAACCAGGCCACCTACACCAATCAGCCACAACATTATAGACACTGACAGGAGAGGTGAATAAAATCGATTATCTTATTATAATGGCATCTAACAAGGGATGGGATACATTAGAAAGCAAACGAACATCTCATTTTTTAGAAGCAGGAAAAATGGGCAACCGTGAGGATCTAAGGGACTTTGACAAGGGTGATATTGTGATGGCCACATTACTGGGTCAGAGCATCTCCAAAACAACAACAGGGAGTTCCTGGTAAGCATTTACAGTATTTGGCAGTAACTTTTATTCAAAGTGATGTACATGGGTACTAAAAATTAGGCAAGTGGTTTTAATCTTATGGCAACAGATATGACTACATTCTGACAAACAAATAAATAAAACATGAGGGTTTAAAGTAAAAAAAATACATTTTATCTGTGTTTTCACTGGTGAAAATATAAATATTCCTCCAAATCCCAGTCGGTTAAGGTTTACTTCCTAGCACAGCCCTGAACTAATACACCATAACCACTTGATGTGATGAAAAAAAGCTATATAAATGTTAAAAGCACTTAACAGCCTCCTTACAGCATACAGTTCTCTACCTTTATCCTATTTTCTGCCTGTCCTCTGTTTGATAGTCAAAGGCTCTGTCCTCGCCCCCAAAACAGTCCAGGAATTTAGTCCTCTCTCTTTTTATCTTGGCGTTAAGGTAAGGCTATCTGTTTATGCCAGTCCTTTGCTCCGAAAGCACAGAAACAAAATGAGGAGCCTGTAATTATCATTGTTGCTCTACTGTCCTGTCAGTTCCCTCGCCAGAGAGACCAGAGTGATCTCTTGGCAGCACTGAGGCCAAAAGATCAAAGCTATGGACCTTTGATCAGCAGCAATCCCACCCCCCCACTCCCGAAAACCTCTCCATGGAAAATCAAGGTGGAATGCTTCAAAGGAAAAGAGCGCACAGTTCAGGGACAGTTCTGCAAGCATGTCGTCTGCCGGCTCTGAGATTTTGTGTCAGTCCTAAGGTGTTGTATTTAAATATGCATCATTGAAGGACAGCTATGACTTGTTGATGTTAATGCACCTCTCAGTCTTTTTTAAGAGATCATACATGGTTAGAAATGCTATTAGCAGATGGCACAACAGGCATCTGCTTCCATCCTTTAGTTACTACAAATGGCCTTTGCTGAACCCCATGCCTTTTTTTTGGCTGGAGCCGATGGAAAGGTATTCCTTTGAGAAATGTCAAGTAGCTCTTTTATTCACCCCATGAACACATAGCTCCTTTGACACGCAAGCCACAAATATTGCAGTGTTACAGTAAGGATGGAGCTAATTAATTGTTATTCCAGTATTAGGTCATGTAACTACCTCCAGGACAGATCCACAGGTCCACATTTCCTTTGTTTAACAGAGCCCAAAGTTACCGCCCTGAATGCCTGTTCTGACAACATGCTGGTTCTTAAAAGCTTTTTGGCCTGTAAAGCTTTTAACATTTCTAAAACTCTCATGGTACACCACATTCAGATGGGGTGAGAGGGGAGAATGTACTTTTTAGACACATTTCATTTAATTTGTCATTCCAAAAGGCTAATGTTCATGTCAAATTACTGATAAAGGAGTGTGTAAGAACCATGTGAGTTTATGCTAAAATGCTTAGTGAGCACTGGAGTAGCTCCTGCTCTGGGGGTTGGCAGACATAGAGGCCCTGAGAAAAGTGAAGACCACCGTAGATCATTTGTAAGTCCCTCTATCTCTCAGAGAGCCCCACTAATCCCCCTATTTGTTCAGGGCCATTCACAGTTCTGTGAATTTAGGATTAGTTGCGTTTTTGTTACAAAAACAGACAAGTTACTCTGGTGAAAAGCTTTGACTATGGGGCAAACTCTTCTCTTCTCTTCTCTTCTCTTCTCTTCTCTTCTCTTCTCTTCTCTTCTCTTCTCTTCTCTTCTCTTCTCTT
>JBBPDA010000039.1:11267216-11333762 GCA_037974385.1 Arnoldichthys spilopterus
GAGAGAGAGAGAGAGAGAGAGAGAGAGAGAGAGAGAGAGAGAAAGAGAGAGAGAGAGAGAGAGAGAGAGAGAGAGACGCTGTCCCTCTGCTTCTCTGTCAGTTAATAGGACTGTTAGGTTTAGTTTTGACCTTATTTTGATTTAATTATTTGTATTGCATAATTACTGCTAGACACAATTGTAATAACATAATACATTTTGTTCATAAACACATCCATTTTTTTTAATATTTATGTATTTATTTATTTAATTTATTGTTTATTTAAACAGGAATTCCCTTGAGATGTCACCTTTCCCTTGAAAAAATGCCACCATTACAAATTAACAAAACATATAACATCAAACATAAAAACAAAAAGACAAAAAGCACATTATTACACCCATACATCCTTTAGAATAGCAGTTGCACCCTTTAGTTACTTAGATTTTTATCAAAGCAAAGTCATTGTCAGTATGCTGCAGTGTGTTCTGAAGATTATTTCATGACCAGGCTGAAAAACAGGAGAAAGACATTGTACCCAGTTTTGAGACGATCCTGGGTACCCTGTAGAGCATAGGTGGGTAGTTCCGGTCTAGGAGGGCCATCAACCAGCCCAGATTGCCCCCAAACACACTCCCAAACCTGGAAATTAACAGGTGAGTTGAACCAGGTGTGTTTAAACAGAGAAATTTCCAAACGTTCCGGCACACTGGTTCTCCGGGACTGGAGTTGCCCTCCTCTGCTGTAGAGCATCCATTTAGATGCGCAGGCTTTATAATAACTGTTGGAATGTGACAGAACACTTGTAGAAGGAACTAAAGAGGTTCAACCTCTTCAACCCTTACCCATACAAATGCTGTTTTTAACTACCATTACTTTAAGGCTGATACATGTAAACAAGTTTTGTTCTGACTGCCTGTGCTGCAGTGTGGCTGAGCTAAAACACTCCTTACCACTTCAGCATAAATAGGTGGGGCTAAAGTGCTCCAGGCTCAATTGGCAGATTCATGTAAATGTGTAGTTTTTTGTGATATCACAAAAATTGCAGATACAAAACCACACTGCGGTTTATACCACACTGAAAGAAATGGTGTCTTAAATTACTTGATTACAATGTGTATATTGGTACACAACCACTTTAATTCAATATGTTACACTAAACCAATAACTGCCTTTCATTTACTCTCTTTTAATAATGATCATGTTGGTGTAATATATTGCAGTCATATGGGACCAATGTACACATTTAAAGTTTTTCAGCGCATGTGACTAATATTGTGTAGGTCTCCAGAATGTCTACCTGTTGAGACATGGATTTTACAAGGTCTCTAAGGGTGTACTAAGGAATCTGGCACCATGGTGTTAGCAGCAGGTCCTGTAAGGTGTAAGGTAGAGCCTCCATAGATTGTCTAGAACATCCCACAGATGCCCATGTTGAGATCTGGAGAATTTAGAGGAAAAGTCAGCACCTTGACCATGTTATTCCCATGTTCCTCCCATCCAGGAAGGATGTATGCAGTGTGGCATGGGGCATTATACTGCTGCCATTAGGGAATGTCAATGACATGCAACAATGTGTAGGTAGAAGGAACATCCACATGAGTGCCAGGAACCCTGCATCCTTTTGTGATGTGTTCCCCAGGTAAGTGGCACACACACACACACACACACCTGGCTGCCTTGGTGTTTTAATATTACAGATATAGTATAGTTTTCATACATGGACTGTGGGCTGCAAGATGCGTTTTGGAAATTTTACAAAGTTACAGATGACAGCATAAGTCTTTTAATTAAAACATCATTTAAAAAAAAACAAAAAAATCCATTAAATTGAAAATGTTAGTTTAAATAACATGTGCCCTTTACAGCTAAATGTGCCCAAACGGGGGCTATGCTGTAGAAAAAATATTTTGGTTCCCTAAGGACCCTTTTAATGGGTGTTTCTTTCAGAACCAAACATGGTTCTTCTGTTCCCCAAAGTGCCCTTTTTGGCATCGTCATTTTTAAGAGTGTATGGTGTGGTTTTGAGGCTTACCCCTTTCTCACTGTCTCTTCCTTTTTTCAGAGAGCCTGGGTGGTGAGGTGGGGGTTGGATGAATTCTTCTTTCTCTCTTTTTTTTCTCTTTCTCACTCTCTTCCATAAAGGAGTGAAAGACCAATTAACAAAGGATAAGAAGTGAACCGTAAATACCCTCAATAAGGCCCAACAAGAACAAGAGCTCTCTCTCTCTCTCTTTCTCTCTCTCTCGTTCTCTCCCTTTCTCTCTCTCTCTTTTTCTCTCTCTCTCTTTCTCTATCTCTCTCTCTCTCTCCCCCTCTCTCTCGCTCACACACGCTTTCACCCTGCGTCTCTCCTCCCCTCCACCTCTCACAAAAAGAAGGCTCAGTGCGTACAAAGTGCCAATTAACACTGAATGTTTGCCCCTCGCACCTCCCTCGTCGAGCCGCTGACAGCGGTGGTGTTTGGGTTAATACCAAAGGCCGGCAAAGAATTATAAATCTCCTCCTTCAGCCCCATCCTACCCAACCCCCCTACCCCCACCCCCAAACTCCAACACACACATACACTTACACTCTCATCACCCCCTCCCTCACTCTCCACAATCCCTTTATTTTGTTTCCAATGGGGTGGTTTTACAGTTCAGTGCACGTTCAAAGAGTGATATAAAATGACTTTCCAAAGAAGGTTCGTTTGGAGAGGAGGAGAAGAGGCTTGCCCCGGGATAGGGGTAGAACCAGGGGTGGGGCAACAACACCAGCTCAGGGGCAGACAGACAAGTGAGGCTTCCCTAAGTTAAGTGCCACCATTTTGGTTTTAGCACCAAAACCAAATATTAAACACTGAAAGAAAAAAAGATTAATATTTGTAAGGGAGTGTTTGGGTGATAGGCCTGTCACCATATATGACATTTTACCTGATGATTAACTGCAGTATAAATTTCTGTAATCAATATTTAAATTTTCTTTCTAATTGTGTGCACCTGTTAAAAGCCCTAAGGCAGGTAAGTTATCTTATGTCCTAGCTGTTTGTTCTTGGTACCTCCCAACTGGAAACAGACAAAGCATGTGCTCAAATAAACAAACATTACTCACTGCTGCCCTCTAAAGGTGCTAGTAACATCAAATAAACAAGCATTACTCACTGCTGCCCTATAAAGGTGCTAGGAACATCAAATGAATAAACATTACTCACTGCCACCCTATAAGGGTGCTATTAACATTAAATAAACAATTATTACTCCCCACTGCCCTATAAACATGCTATTAATATCAAATAAACAAACATTTTTACTGCTGCCCTCTAAAGGTGCTATTAATATCAAATAAACAAACATTACTCACTGCTGCCCTCTAAAGGTGCTGTTAATATCAAATAAACAAAAATTACTCACTGCTGCCCTCTAAAGGTGCTATTAATATCAAATAAACAAAAATTCCTCACTGCTGCCCTCTAAAGGTGCTATTAATATCAAATAAACAAATATTTCTCACTGCTGCTTTCTAAAGGTGCTGTTAATATCAAATAAATAAACATTAATCACTGCTGCCTTCAAAAGTTATTATTTATAACCAATAAACAAACATTACTCACTGCTGCCCTCTAAAGGTGTTATTAACATAAATAAACAAACAAACATTAACTCACAGTAAGAGTTAACCAGGCTCATAGTACAGCCTCCACATGGAGTCTGCCTTAAAATATTGAGTTAACTGAATTTCAAAAAATAAATTTACAGAATTTAAACCAGAGACTAACTTCAAATATTAAGGAAGCCATGGAACTATTTTTAAGTTAAAACACCATTTGTATTTTTTGAATACATTTTATTTTCTTATTTATTTATTTATTTATTTATTATCTATTTGTCAGTGAGAATGTTCCAAGAACCAACTTTACATAATGTAAAGGTTCTCTATAAGGTTCTTCATCAGCAGAATTCTCTTTATCAGTTTTATAGTGATGCATCATTTTTTTCATGACTGCATGAATACAAGTTTTGTTTGCTCATGGACAGTGCACAAACAGAAACACAAATGAATGCACATCTGAGGTTGAAAACCCACAAACTCCAGTGTGTTAAAGTGTGTTCTGGCTCTGCTGAAGAAGCCGTAGTGAGTGTGAGACGCTGCTGGTTTGAATCGTTTATCAAAGGGCCGGCAGTGACACGGTTGTTTTTCCTCCCCTACATGTGCCCATAAATCAGAGTGCTGAATAAAGGAGCGGGGAAGGTGGAGGGTGAGAGGGGTTAAACCCTCTGAGACACGCGCACCCTCTTTTCTGTCTGAGGAATCCTCCTGACCCCCAAAGCTGCTTCAGGATCAGTCATGCTGTCCAGCGCCTGGTGATAAAGATCACAAAACGACACTTTCGTGATAGGTGCAGATCCAATGGCGCATTATTACCTTGGCTTTGGCTTGGCCTGCAGAGACGACTGGATGACCCTGATTGTAATGATGGATGTGGAAACCGGGGAAGCTTTACTGGTCAATAAACTGCATCAGGTGCCATGCAATTTACAATCTGTCAAGTTGCACATGCAAAGCTTTTAAAGTTCGGAAATCTGATCGGCTGAGGGCTGTTGAACCTGTTGAAAAATTCTTGATATATTCTTTACACACATGAATGACTGCACACATAATCTGAATCCTGTAGTAATGTATTTCATATTCTGAAATATGCCACATTTCTGTTGATGGAATGACGTGTCTGTGACATTGCATGGCACCATCTGTCAAACAACTACTTTACTTTGATGGAAGAATTATTCATTTTAATGCATTTTAATATCAATTTACTTGCACCAATCAGCCATAACATTAAAAAAGTCTCTCCCATGCTGCTGAAATAGCTCTGATTGAGGTGCACTGTGTGTTCTGACCCCTTTCTATCATAGCCAGCATTCACATTTTGTGCAACAGGTGTTTCTCTATGGAATCACAGCAAACAAGCTATCCTTTGCTCCCCACCTGCATCAGGGAGCTTTGGGTGCCCATGACCATGTCACCACTTATAATCCCTGGATAACTTTTGGTAGGCACTTACTACTGCACACCTGGAACACTGCACAAGACCTGCTGTTTTGGAGATGCACTGACTCAGTTGTCTAGCCATCACAATAAGGTCCTTTTCAAAGTCGCTGAGATCATTTCCCTCACACATTTTTCCTGCTTCCAGCACAACTAACTGTTCATGTGCTAAAATACAGTACAGTACGGTACAGCATCACATCAACATTCTTTCCATCAAAGCTTGCTGTCTGGGTTAGATCTTATAGTGGGAATACATGTCTGAAGAAAGCTTGTTAAACTTCTGCTGCTGAATGACAGCTCAGTCCTCCACTAAGAAGGGTACACCCTATGAACTCTAGGCCATGTTCTCTTAATGTCTGGGGTGCTGCTGTTTAGCTTGAATGAAGATCCAGCAGATCATCCTTTCCAAAATATAGCTGCCAGTTCTTTCCACTTTACTTTTACTCACTGTGGTTGGTGATGGTGTAACTGAAGCTACTGTTGTTTCAGTAACTGATTATGCCTGTTTAATTATTCCATTCGCATTTCTTCCCATTTTCTGTTTTCTCTCTTTTGGGAATTACCAGTATGATGGAGTATCCTAAAAATGCTGAGGTGTCAAGGGCGTACCCCTATATCCTGTTAACAGTTATTGCTGTTTATTTCTGGATTATCTGCAAAACATAAATTATTTTCAAAAGCTTTCTGTATTTTACATTAAGTGTTAATATTTAGAATTAAAATATTTAATATGACTTTGCTTTGTGGATTTTCTAAATAAAAATAAGTACACATCCTTTTCAGAGAAGACAACTCTGCAAAATTTTATGCAATATTAAAAATGATAAATGTTTACTTGTTAACCTTAAATGTCTCAGTCCCTCAAGCTTGTGATAATAAATTAACAAAATTATTATTCTGATTATTTCACACACACACACACATACACACACACACACACACACACACACAGTTCTGACAAACATATTCTTATATTTCATCAATATACACAAACTTAGAATTTAATCGCTGCAACACACTCAACAAAGGTTTGTGAGAGAATTATTAGTCATTTCAAAAGGAACATTTCTCACTGTAAGATTACAGAGAATTTAGGTTCTTCAGCATCTACACTACATAATATTGTGAGAAGATTCAGAGAATTCAGACACATCTCCCAGGTTGTGGGCAAGGACGAAACAGCTGATGAATGCACATGATGTTCAAGCCCTCAGGCAGTACTGCCTGTGTTCCAATTTGCTTGCTAAATATAATAAAATAAAACAACACGTAATAAACCATTATAAAAAAATTTTTTTAATGACTTTAAATAGTTTGCAGTGTACAGTATGAGGTTCAACAAGACCAAATGAGCAATGTTTTTCTGTCTGGACAAACAGGGGTCTTCGCAGAGAGACAGAGAGACAGAGAGAGAGAGCGAGAGAGAGACAGAGACAGAGACAGAGACAGAGGGAGTGGCTGATCAACAAAGTAAAACACTGCAGCACAGAGGTTCAGGGGCCGAACATAGGTCAGCCAGAGGACAAAAGGAAGAGTATGAAAAAAGAGTGCGTGGGCAGTCTGAAGAGTGAACAGAGCTGAGGACCTGAATGGCTATCCTTGTGTCATCTGCTTCAGTTCTGCAACCTTTTCATTCTCTTTTCTGCATCATATCTTAGCCAGTTTTAATCCTTAAAAATTGCGACTGTTTTTGCAATAGCGGAAGTAATGTGTATGGACACTGAGGGGCCCATTTTTAGTATATTTTGCACTATTTTGAACATTGTTCAAAAGCAGCACAGGCCAAAACCCCACGTATAACTTCAGCGTGAATGGGCGGGGCCTACCATTTTGGAGATGTTCTGATTCAGTCATCTATCTATCACAATTTGTCAAAGTGGCTCAGATCCTTAAGCTTCCCCATATTTCCTGATTCCTATGCTGCAGCTTCAAGAATGAACTGTTCACTTGCTGTCTGTTATATTCAGCGTGATATTGTAATAATTGTATATTGCTGAGACATTGTAATAATGTTATTCACTTCACCTGTCAGTGGTTTTAATGTTGTGGTTGATGGCGGGGTGATCTTAGTGCAGATCTGCCTGTTGGCACAAATCCATAATATTACATACTTTACTAATGACATCACACCGCATCTTTATTTAAATGCACTACATCTTTTAAATGTTTCCGTAGTTAAAAGATCCTTTCAGTATAGTTTTTAAACATATTCTGTATATTTTTAATGCAGGTCTTTCATTTTAATATGGTGAACTGGGAAGTATCACATTTTGTAATAAAATTGGGAACCAATTTTACAATAAGTGTTTATATTTAAAATATGATATAATTTATTTTATTAAAAACGTGACTGAAATTTTGTTTTTTCTTAAAACTTGTAGCTCAGAGAAAAAAGCCATTTTGACAAAATTGCGGACTTATATTCTCAGTGGATGCTACATTTACGCTTGTAATAAAAGATATTTTACTATTTGAATTTTGATGTAAAATAATACTTGTGGATGCAGATTGTTTTCTGCAGAGAATGGCCTTGTTTATATTCACCCTTGATGTTGAAAAAAAGACACAAAACTGATGTAAATTAAGTGTAAATGTAACTCATTATGTAAATAACAATGTAATTCCTTACATCATTTCATCATTTTAATTCCAGTTAAATAGCATAAGAATGACGTTGCAGAACTGCATATGTTTTAATGGGGCTGCTATGCTAACCTCTGTGAATGTAAACCCAATATAGAAAATCAGCTTTAGCCTGTGGCACATCAGCACACATCACCATTCACCTCCTGTCCAGCTACTGCCCAGCAATAGCCTCCACACTGAGTGATAATACACCACAAGATGTCTGTACAGTCTGATTCAACATCAGTTATTGTACAGAACTGCCTTACACACCAGCCCACACTGATGACAGTGTTTTTGTTGTGCGGTGAAGATGGCATAGCACCACGCACACACACACAAACACAACCACACGAGCACATACACACACACATATGCACTTAAAGCAGCTTCAGTGGAAGTGCTTACATCTAAGATTCACCATCTGGGAGCGATTGCCTTAAAAGACGAGTTTCAAAGCAGATGAAGATGACAGAGCGAAAAGTAATTGCACGGGATTCGCCAATCTGGCATCCCATTCACATCTTGTTTTTGTGGCCCTTGACCCACTGCATTCATGCATTTATTCATGCATCCTCTCTGACTTGCACACAAAGCTGTTTCTCATATTGTTGCACCATCTCCTGAGAGCAAACAACTACACTCAACTAGTATTTTACTCAGTACGTGTCTTTATTACAGTTTGAGTCTTTTTGGATGGCATTGTGTCTTGGTTTAGTTGTTCTGTTGTCTGAAAATCTTTTAATGGGTATAGAACCTTAACACTACATGTAGGTTCTTTATACAGGTTCTGCACATCTCATTTATTGAAGAGGTTCTCCTAGTGAATTGTTTGAGAAACCTTTAGTTCTTCAAAGTAATATGTCAGAGAAGATATTAAAATTAAAGGTGCTGAAATGTGTTTTAGAAACTGATGCCATAGAACCATTTTTGGTCCCCATTTGCATTTACAGAATAAGAATATTTTGCCTACAGAGCTTACAGTCACATATTCATGTTGAAGTTATAGGCAGTGTTGCAGCCTGGCCTGTTCTCTGAATGGGACGCAATAAGTGTTGCTAAGTCGTGACTTGATTTACCCAGCCACTGTTCACTACCTTTAGTATTAACCAATCAAATGAAGAGAAATCAAATGCTAACTTTAAGTTAGGTAACTTCTATAAGATTATATTTAAGCTCTATCTGATCCGATTGTGAAGAAGAGTGTGACGGCAGCCCTACATCTAATTCTGGAGCTGTTGTTGCTCACTTGCTCACATTTTGGAAAGGCAAGGTCTCCAACATTTTCACAAACATAGTGAATATATAAAACAGATATAAAGTCATTGTGAAATACTCAATATATGTATGTGACCACAAGTATCAGTTGAATTGTGCATTAAAATGAATTGACTACATTGGAAAAAATGTGTAAACTAGAATTCATTCCTTTAACTTTTGCAATGTCATGGTAACACAGCGTATCATGGTTTCTTGCTAGAATTCTGCCTGTATCAAACATACCCAACTGCTACAGCAAAACAGTGTGGATGACAAGGGTTTGGCATATCACAGGTCATTCTTCATAATGTGGCCTGACTGGACAGGACATAGCTGTGTTGTTTGACGGCAACAACCCCAGCCCCCCCAACCCCCCTTTTTGCACCCCCTCTTTGGGCCCCCTCTTGGTCCTCTCTCTCTCCTCATGTCCCCCATTGCCCCCTCCCCCCTCACAGCTTGCTATGACCCATCCCGCACCTCCCAGGGCCCACAACAGACGCGGGGTGTGTGAAGAAGGTCAACAGTTCAGCCCGCTGTGCCTGAGCGTTTCGCCTGATCTAGTGTTGCCATTCAGGGCAGGTTCAAACATAGTGCAGAGCTGGCACCGGCACCAGCACTGTGGACGAGGGGTGGGGAGGGAGAGGGTGATAGAGAGACCCAGAACAGACAGACAGAAGAAGAACACTTGTTTGCTGATTATGCACCACTAATTGCTAAGGCCTTTTCTTTGTCTTTCCACTTCTAAAAGGAATAATACAGCCTGTTTCAGCCTAATACATCTGCCATTTCTTGCCTGTTCTTTTCACTTAGCAGATGCATTCTGTTTTAAACAGGATATGTTATTAAAAATGTTAGGATGAGACAGACATCACAGAATGTCTAACCAGAACTATTCTTATGAAGGTTTATCCAACTTTTAAACATTTGATTCGATTTGACAGGGTTTCTGCAGAGTCTTAAAAAGTCTTAAAATGTCTAAAATTTTAAATTTTAAAACTTTGAATTTAAGGCCTTAAAAAGTCTTTAAAACATTAGGATTTTATACATTAGATCTTAAATGGCTTTGTGAAATTGATGCTATATGAAGTCCTGACCTGGGAACCACTTCCCTTGACCAAGGTACTGTTCCCAGGTGCTGGTGATAGCTGCCCACTGCTCCATATGTGGTACCTTGCTCAATAGTGGTACCAGGGATGAGACTTGAACCTGAGGCCACTACTGCCCACCTGTGTGAACACACAGTTTGGTAAATGTGAATAAATTTGTTTATTTTATTAGTAAGTTTAAGACTCTTGGATTTTTTTTATGTCCTTTCTACTTTTTACTAGTTTGGACACAAAATAGGTCTTAACTTTAAAACATAAAATTGAACATACAGATGGATGGATGGGTGAATATACAGATGAATGGATGAAAAGAGGGAAAAATGGATGGATAGTGGATTGATGAATGGATGGACAAGCAGACAGATGGTTGGATCGATGGATAAACACACAGATTAATAAATGGTTGAACATGAAGATCAATGGATTAAAAGATGGATGGATGGATGGATGGATGGATGAATAAATAAATAGCCAGACAGTCAGTTTGATGGATGGCTGGCTGGATGGATGGATGGATAGATGGATGGATGAGCGTTCAGATGAATGTATGAAAAGATGGAAAGATGGATGGATGAAGGATTGATGAATGGATGGAGAGACAGACAGGTGAATGTGTAGATGTATGGATTATATGGATGGGTGAATTTGCAGACAATCAGATGTATGTATGGATGCATAGATGAATAAACAAACAAACAAACACATTCCTGCCTCTAGAAATGGAAGGACAATACCAGACTGTCTGGACTGGCCTATTGCCATCTTACACTAGTCTGTGGTTGGATGGGTGTTTGAATGACTCAGGTCAGTGCAGATGGTCATCAGACTCCATCCTGGATAGACCCTTCAGACTGGATTCCACCAGCAGGGAAAAAAACAGCCCGACCAGGACAACTCAACATGGCTTGTGGAAATTGTTTCCATCCACCACCGCCCTGCCAGATAGATCACACAAAGTCTATCAGTGTGTGCACCACTGCTTTGATTTTCCACCCACATTGTACTGTTGAAAAGGCCACTGACAATCAGGTGAAGCCTGTTAAACCCCCAATCACATTACAAAACTGGTTATGTATTACCACAGATTTTTCCCTACATAACTAGTCTCATCTGTAAGAGAAAAAAAACGCAGTACATTAAAGGTTAATGTACAGATACCTTAAACTAATTAAGTCAGGTATCTATTGCATGTTCTGCATAAACACTTAAAGCATTTGTCTATTGGTGTCTTTTATATCAGTGTTGTTTTTCAATGTGTTTTCTGCTCTTTGCTAAATGAAAGAAAACCTGCCTAGGTACTGTTCATGGTAACTGACCATATGCTAGAAATGAGGCAGATACATAGCAAACTGAAAAAAGCTGTATTTTTTCTTTAACCCTTTAACCTCTGTGCTTGCTATTCAGTAATGACGAGTTGAAGCTATTGACAACTGCATAGATATTAGGGAGTTAAATCATTCAGTGTCCAAACGCATCATCTTCCTGAGCTCGATTCCCCAGCAATGCCACATCCATTAGCTACATTATTTTGCTAGGCATGCGTATGTATGTATAGCTTTCACATACAAAGTTTGTGGTGCTGTTCTATGACACTTCCACTTGATTAGATCAGGTCAAAGCAGATTTAACAAACAAGAGTGGTAGAGGTAGAACTTTCTATGCCCCCAGTTTGAAAAACACTGTTTTAAATGATGTAACAGAACTGTGTCTAACACACAGGAGTATGTTGGGCTTTGGAATCATGTTGCGTCTGTGGCAATTCAAACAGATGCAGTGGCTGGCGACACATGTTTTGGAGGGAGCACATGCTAGCCTTCAATCTCTTGGCTTAGTAGGGGGAGATCTAGCTAGCTGGGTGGGAACTGGATATGACTAACTAGGAAAAAAGGGGGAGGCGGGATTGGACATCACAGTTGATTTAGCAAAAGTTTGTTTCCATTTTCGATGTGATTTTTCTTATGCTGCTTAGTGTCTAATTGCCACCACATGATGACCTCCACGGAGCCCCTGAGAAGAGGCCTCAAGATCCAAAGCTTTCAGCATGCTGTACAGATCTACTATCACTGGAGCAAAGAGAAACTTTTGCACTCCGTCGTAACTAAATGTTCAATCTAAAGGATCATGTTTCAAGTGTATGCCACTGCAGTATTGAAGATATGGGTAGAACCTGTTGAAAGAGTGTATGTGATAAATGTGTGTGTGTGTGTGTGTGTAAATGCAGAGCTAACAGCCCAGCAACTGTGAAAATACATGTGAGAGAAAAGAGCAGCAGTAGAGCAGATGTGAAAATGGGAGCATGGCCAACTCAAGCCCCTTGGTAGACCATGGCCTTCATCTCAGGAGAACACAAAGGAAAGGTGGGGTAGACAATGAAAGGGAAAGAAAAAAATCAGTGAAAGGGAAAGGGGGGCTTTCATCTGCTTACACATTTTCCTGTGTTGTTCCTTTACTGCCTCACTAATTCCAGACAAGACTGTAGCCTCTTGTGAGCATTAAAGATGGATATCAAGACGCACAATCAAAAAGAATATTATTGTCATTTCATCCGTATATAAGTACACTTTGAGAAAATAAACCTCTATCAGGACTTAACTGCATCATTTAATATGTGAAAGTGACTATTTGTCATTGTGAACTCACCCCATCACTACAATGAAATGTGACATCTGCATTTAATCCATCCACACATGGAGCACCCAGGGAGCAGTATAGTGGGATGGTACCTTGCTCAAGGGTACCTCAGTGACACCTGTGCTGAGGCTTTAACCTGCAACCCTAGGGCAAGTCCCTAACCACTGGGTTACCACTGCACAGATGGAGGATGGTTGAATGAATGAACAGAACAGACAGATGTATGGATGTATGATACGGCAGACAGTCAAATTAGTGCATGGCTGCATGGATGGATGAACGAATGAATGGAGGACTGATGAATGGCTAGACAGATAGACAAGTGAATGCATAGATGTATGGACATATGGGTGGATGCATGGATGGAAAGATAAGATAAGAGAACCTTTATTAGTCCCACAAGTGGGAAATTTGCAAGATGATTGAACAAACAAATAACAAACACATTTCTGCTTCTAGAAACAGAAGGACAATACCAAATTGTATAGACTGGCCTATTGCCATTTTACACCAGTCAATGTGTGCATGGGTATTTGACTGATGCAATTCATTGTGGGTGATCTTCAAGTCCCAGACAGACCCTTCAGACTGAACTCACCAGGACAACTCACCATGGCCTAGGGGAAATTACTTCCATCCACCACCCTGCAAGCCACATCATACAAAGTCTATCTGTGTGTGCACCACTGCCTCGTTTTTCCATCCACATTGGACTGTTGAACAGGTCACTGGCTATCCAACTGCACCTTCAGCTGTGTTTTCCAAAAATGTGTGGGGGTGGGGGGTATAAGGCTGCACTCCATGTCTCCTGGAAACCTGCTGTTTACAGTCTGATTATTTAAGTTTGAAGACTGATGAAAACTTAGTCATATGGACATAAGCATAGCCATAAAATATCATATCGTTAAAATTAGGCTCGGCACAGAGCTGAGCTTTCCAGTCTGCTTGCTGAATGACACAGTAATGGCTCACAGAAAACTTCACTGACAGAAGCTCAGCTGGATATCTTAAGTAGCACGGATAGCTTTGGGACATGTTAGCATATATTTGGAGCAGTAGCCCATGTTTCATTGAAAACATGAGCTGAATATGATTGCAAGACATAATATTGAAAGAAAATAGTGTTCAATTCCTTTAGTCTTGTTTCCAGAGTTTGAGGTAGGTAGGTCATACTGCACTTGGCACTGGCTTTGTTTTTGTCATGTCTGATGTCTCTCCCTGGACTTTATGGTAACATCTTAAAGTAGCAGCACATGCAATGATATTCATACCTGCCATGTGTAGAAAATATTTAAGTACTTGTACTTGAGAATTGTAAGTTTTTGGAAGATGTGTACATTACAAGACCTACTGAAACAAACTGCTTTTACTCAATTATAATTTCAAGAGAGAAAACTCACTTTTACTTCTTATATTTTTATTTAGATCTTCAAATAACTTGTTTTAAATCAAAGGCCATGAGATTCTTCACTTTATCGCATCAGTCAGTTAAGTTGCCTTGCATCTGAATGTCTTTAGTCTGAAAGTGACTATTGTAAACACACCTCATCACACAAAAAACATCTCAAGGAAATGTTATCATTACATTTAACACATTCACACATGGAGCACTGGGCAGCAGTGAGCAGTGTAGCAGGACGACACCTTGCTCAAGGGAATCCACCGGACCCTCACATGACATGGGCAAATTCCTTACTACTAGAGTAAACAAAAACAGTAATAAAACATTCAACCAATTTTAAATTAGTGAAAAATGTTACTGCCTACAGCTATGGTAATTTATCTTGGTATGAGGACTAGAACTGCTAATTACATCTTTTCCTATTTAAATGTAAATACTTTTTGACTGTATTTTTCTCCATTACAAATATCACTAAAATGCTTGTTTTTTGTAGTGTTTAACCAGAATATCTATATGTTTTTTGGTGCAAATGGAGTGTTATCTGAGATCTCCGGATTATGTGGTTCTGAAGCCTACACCCACTTTCTCAAAATCAACTTTTCAGAACCATAAATCTTGGTCTAGACCTGCATTCATGGCATTTCACATGTGGATTCCTTATCATGCTCTGAGTGTTTTTACAGAAGGACTTCCCCCCAAAATACCATCCATAGCTGAATTAGCAAACATTTTGTAGTATAGCAATGGCCTGATATTCAGTACAACAATGCACAGTATTTTCTAAAAGAAAATATTCTCTTCTGTAAAATCTGTTGTCTGGAGTATGTCTTCACCAAAACATAGACATTTTACATTATCCTGAATTTGTATTAAAAATAAGAAAATGTAAGCATACCTAAGTAGATGACTTCTCATTTGAGTATCTAAATGTATTTTTAGCATAATTTCTTCTACAAAATATATTGGTAAGAATATCCAGTCAGCTGGCAAAAAATCAATTGTTTAAAAAAAAAATACACTATTCAGCTGTATTGTCTCATCTTAAGTACAGTCTTTCGTACATTTTCCACTTGTGCTTTCTGTAATATATTGAGGCTGTAATGTGAATGTATGAATAATTCAAAAAAGCATCATAAATTCATTGTCACTTCTCAACAGTTTTTGCCATTTAATATCAAGCCGTCAAAGCTGAAAGCAGCGGAGCTCAAATATTACTTTCTTTGATTATTTGCAATATTTTCAGCTAATATTTTTATTAAAACATGGACTAACTTGCTCAGACCTATGCTAACATTTCCAAAAGCCATTAATAACATTGATCAATTATCCCTGATTGACAGCAGTCTAAAGACCCTTTGTCAGATTGAGATTTTTTTTTTTTGTCAGTTCCAGAAACTGCCTTCAAATTAAAATTAATGAAAAATTTGCAAGACTTAATGAGCTTCTGTTCTTGTAAGCTGGTAATCACAACCTACATGGACATGTTGCAGACTGGAAACTTTTCTTGCTGGAACTTTACATGAAGAGACATAAAGCAGCGGCCACCCGCTCTTTGTGCATGCTCTAGATACTGCAGTTTCCTTCTTAGCAGTGCCATTCTCTCTCAGACAGAACATTTGGAGGAGAAGCCTTCAAGCAGCATCTGCACTCTTCAAATGGACCAGATGTGCCTTTGGCTCCACAGCCAAGTCTTTTAGCAACAGCGGAACAAGCCCACTGCCTCCCCAGGGGAGACTCACATAATAGCACAACTGTTTCAGGCAACAGGTAGCCCTCCCTCCTTCCCTACACACACACACACACACACACACACACACACCACCACCACCACCACCCTTCCTCACAGGATAAGAATATCTCATGCGCTTAGAACTGGCTTCTCATAATGCCATTTCAAACATATGCTAGACTAAAAGCAACTTTTAAAGCAAAGTTCTTCGATTCTAGTCCTGGAGGGCACATTTTGGTAATTTCCTTGCTCAAACTTGTGCCAAACTTAGTTCAACTTGAGGTTGCCAGGTTAATTGGGAATGTTTGTGCAGGGAAAGCACCAAACTGTGTTGGACTCTGGCCCCTTAAGCCATTAGTTGAAGAACCCTGGCTATGAATAGTTCAGCCATGCATGATAATGTTGCTAAAGGCAAATGGAAACTAGTAGTCAAAAAGTAGCATGATAAACATTTAATTACATTTTCTCCGTAGTTTAGTTATTTCCAGTTCCACCCGCTACCTACAACTCCCTCATCACATGATGCCAACAATACTGGGAGAGTAAGGGGCTAGAAAAAGCTTCCTTAGGGTCATGTAAAGTGCCAACATGTTTTTACAAACTGCAGCTAACACAGTGTCATTGGTTTTAGAGTGAGGTGGTAGAGGGAGTACCAGCACCAGAAGGCAGTGGTGGCCTAGTGGTTAGGACATTGCCCTAGGGATCTTAATATCCTGGGTTCAAGTAACAGCCCAGGCACCACTGAGGTTCCCTTGAGCAAAGTACCATCCCGCTACACTGAGCGCTGTTGATAGTTGCCCGTGTGCACGTCTGATGGGTTAAATGCAGAGGTCACATTTCGTTGTGGTGCTTGAGTGTGTTCACAATGACAAATACTCACTTTCACTTACCCTCTTACCCATCCAGAGAAAACTAACGGTGCTCTATTGGACTCCTGGCCCTGGATAGCTGCAGCACCACCAGGGCTTAAACTTGCAATCCCTCTGTGATGATGTCAATGCTTAGACAGTTGCACAGTTGCTTAGACAGTTATAGACATAATATAATTTTATTAATGCTCATTGTCTTCATTTCAATGTTTATAACATTAGCCTTGTTGGCTAAACTATTTATTCCTGGTATGTTCATGCCTAGGGGTGGTGAATCTGTTCTATCTGTGTATATGTGCTATGTTGTAGTGGGTTTTTTACACTTTTAAAAATGAAGATGGTAAAAGGGTTCTGTAGAGAGTTTCAGAGAGGTTCAGCCTTGTTCCTGGGGATAATGTACAGTTTAGGTCCAGATCTAAAACACTTAATTAAAGTGGTCAAGAGTATGAGAACACTAGTGCGAGGTGGGATTGGTAGAATCGGTGGGGTAAATCAAGGACGACCATTTCTACCATAGAAATAATTTCTAACAAACTATGGTAATATTTTTGGTATAATAAAAATCCTGTCAGTGAAGAGTTTTAAAAGGACAGTTATTCTGAATTAAATGTGTAAAAAAGGACAATATTGGTCTTTCCAAATTTTCCTGGAATTTACTACATTTTCCACTTATCCCCAGATTAGTTAAGATATGTTTTGTTTCCAAATTTTGTTTCTTTAGTGTACCACTGGAGCTACCAGATGTCTGCCATAAATACATATCTCAAAACGTCTCTCAAACCTCATTGATTAGACAAATTTTGGCAAATCACAGCAAATGCTTTCAAGTCTATCAGTGAAAACACTGTAATCTTTTCTTTGCAATTGTATCAGTTATATAAAAGTTTAAGAGATTTTACAAATCACACATTCTAATTTTTATTGCATTTTATTAAAATCCCAACCTTTCTAGAAATGTTTCTTAGTTTGCTTGTATATAAAGTAGCCATAACTGTATAAAACCATAGCGCCATTTCCAATAAATGTAACTTTACAGAAGAAGGCAAAACCAGCTTCACTTCTAATGTAAGTTAAAGGAAGAACATTTGTGATTTTGCAGCATTTCTTAGGTTTGTTCATCATGAAAGTTTCACACAATGTAAGTATCAGCTGCTGTGCTGTAAGTGGTTCTCTCTGGACAGCGATGATAGGAAAAAGAGCAAATTTGCTACTTAGCGGAGAGTTAAAAGGTGACCAGATGAACTGATAAACAAAAGATCCATAGAGAAGATCCAAAGTCAAATCAGCAAATCAGTTAAATCACATTTCCCATGTTGCTTTGAAAGCATCTGTATTTTACTCTTGTCTGTCTGGTGTATTCTAATCTGGCCTTTACTCATATCCGTTTCAGATATCTGATTTGAAATATTCTTATTGCATTATACAAGTATCCCAGGCTAGAAAGAGCCCTAACGTTAATAGAAAGCAACTATATTTTTAACTGCCCAGCTTATTAAATCCATTTTTGTTTAAGCTTGTACACTTTAGGTCTTGAATTTTAGATTTATGAGGTAGCCCAGGGCAAATGTGCAGTGAACTGCTGTAGCTAGCATTGATGTAAAAATTGTATGGTATACCTATCTGCTGTAGTTTTGTTGGAAAGCCTCTGTTGTTACTGCAGTATTTTAAACTGGTCTGCCTGTAATAGTGATTCCTCATGCTGTCTTTACACAAATCTTTCTTCATTACACAGGCTGAATTATTCTTGTTGCTTTAAACAGGTATAGGCCAGGAGAAGCCCCAAGACAAACAAAGAGAGAGGAACAAAGGAGGTGAGAGGAAGCTCAAGCCCATGCTGACAGACTCAGGCTCGTCTTTCAATCGACTCTGTGTGTGCAGCACTCTCCTTTCAAAGACATGCTAGGACTCACTGAAAGATGGGCAACACCGTTATAACACCAAACAGGTCTTAAGGCCATCAATATGAAGTTTAGTCTGAGAGCCAGTTCCAAAAATTCATACTGGATACAGGTATATGTGTATTCTATGTTTTATTATAGAAAAAAAACCCAAAATGAAAAAAGATTTTGTGTGAATAACTTGCTAAAAAGAACAAAACAGTATTTCAAGTACAGAGAAATACTTAAGCAGTGCTTTATGGTCTGCCTGGTCTGTGCTGTCTGGTCATTTACTTTTTTTCCTGCATGCCAGTGAGAGGCCAGTTTATTCACTTTGTTTTCTCTTTTCCTCTTTCTTTCCCCCTTTTTTTTGTTTTGGTTTCCTCCTACCAAACTGCAGGTCTTCAGTCAGAGTCTTGCTTTGACAGGTGAAGATCAACCAGAGCCATCGCTATTGGCCACCGTGTAGGCCTGAAAGGCGAAGGTCAGAACAGGGTCACCGGCAGCTCCGTCATTCTATACCTATTCAATAATATGCCCAGCCCCCACCGGGTCAGAGGTCACACACAACATACCTTACCCTCCGGAAAGTTCTCCAAAGCAGCGGCTCAGGATCACCAAAGCTCCGTCAGATTCACATAAAGGCCTAATGACAACAATGGCTTAAAACGTGCTGAAAAGGAAATTTCACTTGTCAAAAAAGAAGATATTGGCGAGCCATTCTGATATTATCTCTCTCTCTCTTTCTCTCTCTCTCTCTCTCTCTCTCGCTTTCTATTTCTCTCTCTCTCTCTTTCTCTCTCTCTCTCTCTCTCTCACTCTTGCTCTTTCTTGATTACTCTCTCTGTGCAGTCAAGGTTGTCTTGGTTTTGACCCATTTTTGCACATTAGGAGAGTTTAATTTCATTGTCTAACAAGCAAGTTAATTGAATGCAACCCAGACTCAGTTGTAACTCTTTTAAAAGAATATAGTGGTGTGAGCACTCAGACTTTCATTAGCAATTATCATAATGCCAATTGTGGCTGTCACTGAGAAAAAAAATTCAGTGGAGACAGTAAAGTATACTTAACGAGGCTGTACTAAACGCCGAGCTTTTAACTGCAATTAACACTTAATGCTTTGCACATGGGTGAAAGCACATCGTTCTGCCAAACTACCTCATCTCAGGGCCTCCCCTCACTGACCAGCTTTTACTGCAGCCGGGGCAAACCAACTGTGACCAACTGCCCATATTATTCAAAAGCGAAACTCTTACATGAAATAAAATAATTTTATATACTTTTCAAAGCTAAAAATGTAGCACATTTCCACCTTTTAATCTACTCTACAACAAGATTTCTGCTGTTGTTTGTATGTACTATGCAAGAAAGCATTTGTAAGTTTATAGGAGAAGTGTAAAGTGTAAGGAAAAATCTTCTTAAAGAGCTTGTATTGTGGAAAACTTTCCTTGCTGTTTGAATGTAAAGAGTTTAATGAGAACACTGTTAAAGTTTCAAAAAGATTTGTTACTCCGCAGTCCAAACAGTCGATATAAGGAAAATAAATTGAAGTAAGTTTATTGTGTCACAAAGAATTCCATTTATATATAACCACCTATTCAGCCTACAGCAGTTTAACCACACTGGACTGTTTTTTATATGAGGTACAATACAGAGAAACCAATCATAATAGAAAAGGCACACTAACAAAATAACATCTCAAGTAATTTATGTAGCTTTTAGTGGGTCATAAAGCATATTAATGCTATTTGTGGGGAAATGAAATATCAAAAATGTAGGATAGGGTCCTTTGAATTATGTACATTCATGGGACTTTAGTTTTTAGTCCAATTCTATTACTTCACTCATCATGACACATTTTTTGTCTATCAGTAATGCTAAAATTAACAATCAGTATTGTTGTGTGACATCGATACCAATATACTGGCATACTGGCTGATGAATTGCCCAGCACTATACGTTTATAAGGTTGAATATCTTGTTTAACCAGAGAAAATGCTTAAACTTTATCCTCTGTATTACCTACATCTGCCTTAGGCTCTGTCATGACATTGGTCCATATTTGACCCTTCAGAGGAAGACTTGGGTTAAAAAACCAACAAATTCCCTCTTCTTCTTCTGCACCCTCACCAAATTACACCCCACTAACACTTTCAGAAAAGTGTTTGAGAATTTCTCTCGGGAGAGAGACGCAGATAATTGGTCACAGATTTCTTTTTTCAGGAAACAAAGAGATCTCCTATTCAGGCTGATGCAGCTGTCCCTTTCACAGGCCTGTGGTGCTGCACCCCGCTAACTGGCCTCCAGTGCAGCCTCACCCTGCAGCCTCTCCTACTGACCGTACCTTCCCCTCAAACACAGCCCCATTCACTACCCCAGCTGAGGCTGTGGGTGCATCCCCTCCCCTGGCCCTGACCCTCTCCCACCCCTAGGATCCCACCGGTTCAATAGACTGCCCAAAGCTGTTATTAGTCCACCCTTTGATACCAAGGCAGTCATCAATTAGAGGCCAGTGAGCCACTCTAAGAAGTGCACCTGTTGGGCGAGCTGCATTTCGATCGATAGCCATCGCTGACAAGGGTCATTTTAGCTTGATTGTATTTTGCTGGAGGAGTGACTATCTTGACAAGAGTTCATGAGCCATTAGGGAATAGTTAGCAGTTAAAGATGATCCATGAAGATCCAATATGCCAGTCTTTAGAGGTTAAGGTTATTAAGAAAGATCTGAGGAGGGGAACCATTGTGTAGAAACCTCTTGTTTGATGTACTATACTAAAAGTTCAATGATGAAGTTCAATGTTATAAAAGTTATTTCTTTAATATATTTTAGCTTTATCTTCTACTGGCAAAAATCTGGAATCAGTGTTTCAGTAATATCAGATTCCATATAAAATAAAGGTATTGATTCTAAAAATAACTGTGGGGGCTTGTCTGGGATTTAAGAGTCCACATCATAGAAGACCAAGGTCTCTATTTTAACAATCCAAGTCTTAAACACCTGACACCGGCACATTTAAGGTGTGTCTAAACCCAAAAAAAAAAAAAAAAAACATTACATGAAATTATTACATCCAATTATCTATAATTTTTTTTTGTTTTTTTCTAATTGATATTTCTAATTCTGTATACTATATATAATCCAGCATTGTACAAGTGGACAGGTTATTGCTCTAGTAAACTATCTTTGTCTAAAATATTCCTATTTTAATATTCCATTGCTTGAAAAAAACTGATTTAAATTAACAAAATGAAATATATTTTATCGAATTGCCTTTTAAGGCCTCATTTGTCATATTTACCTGCCACTTTCCACCACAACCTTTTTCAGTCTCTGTGTCTTCCAGACATTCAGCCATCATAAATTATCTCTTCTTTCATGCTTTGTTTTACTCTAAAAGCAGAGTCCATTGACATCTGACAGTATTCACATCTAAATGCTCTGAAAATCACACAGGGAGGAAGTGGAGTGGAACTGGGGCAATACCCTGCCTCTGGAAACAGTTGAAAGTAGGCTAACACGTTTTCAGTGACTGCTTCCTGTGCTTTCTCCTGACTCTACCTTAATGGATTGCATGTGTGGAAATGATATATAGCACCAGAAGAAAAGCACCAGAGACTACATGGCGGCTACAAAAGAAAGAACGACGCACTCCGCTGAAAGTCCAGTAGACACTAAGTGAAGCTCCAAGTCTTGGGGGGAAGGAGGGAAGAGAAGATGCAGAATGATCGCTCTAGCAGTCACAAACAGTCTTGCAGAGAGTGATGATGGCCTAGCCAGGCTCAGTCGTCTCTTGGGACCCTCTGGAAGCCAGGGGTCAACCACCCCTTTCCTGATGTGCCATATGTTAAAGGAATTCAGCAGTGCATTGTGGGAGTTGAACCCCCACAACTTTGAAATTACTAACACATACAGCTCCTGCTCTCTCAGCCGGCCCCCTGCTCTCTCCAGAGCCACCTTAAACCAGTTCATTCAGACTCAGCAATTCTGGCCATAGAAAGTAAAACTAGTAAATAATGGTCTGTGAATGATCACAAGACTTTTTGTTGTGAAGAAAGTAAAATTTAATCTAAGTCTGTTGTGTTTTTGGTGAAAGATTTGAAACTCTCCAATTGACTCCTTCACTCTGAAAGCAACTCCGCCTTATCCCTCAACTAATTTATGACTGGAATTTACGACCTCAAGAGAGGGAAATATTGTCAACATGAATTTGGCTATAAAATATGGCCTCTTACAAAAAAAATCCCTTAAATTCTTCTGTTCTTTACCTGTGAGCACATGTATTATAGCAAATAACATATACAATTAACTTACTTCTACCCGTTCTTAAATATAAGAATACCAAAAGCTTCTTTGCATGCTATAAAATAACTATTTTTGGTTCCATAAAGATTTCTTCACTAGATGATTCTTAAAGTAGCTTATGAGATGTGTGAGTGTGAAAAGCCTTAATATGAAGTCAACGTCTTTATAGAACAATCCAGTTAAAGGTCCCTTAGAAAAGTTAATGAGATATGTAAGTTTGAAGAATTTAGAGAGGTTCCACATAATGTAAAGTTTCTTGGAAGAAACTGGTAAAGAACCATTGCATTGCATGAAGGTTCTTCAAAACTTAAAGGTTCCTTATATTTGCAAATATTCTTTAGTTCTTCCATCGTACATATAATAGTGAAGCTGAAATAAAAATGAAATGATGGATAAAGTAGATGGGAAAAACATGCAGTTTTCCAGCATGCAGAAGTTCCATAATAACGTCTATCAGCAATTTAAATAATTCTTTTTATATTACTATTATTATTATTATTTATATGTATATTATATATATATATAAAAAACTAATAAAACAATCATTTTTATTATTATAATTTTTAATGAGAGGTACAAACAATTGTAACCATTGCTAAAATGACGTGTGAGGGTGTGCAAAAAATCCCTCACAAAGGTAAAAAAATCCTTGGATATAATGAAACAACCCACATTTAAGGGTTTAAGTGTTCTTTATAAACCATTTGCACAATGTCGAGGCTCTTCAAACTTCAAAAAGGTTCTTCATTTTCATACATCTCAAACGTGGTTCCAACACTGCTGCACAGAGAACTCTGAAAACACTCAGAAAAGTACTAATTCATTTAAATTGCACTTAAGTAGGTTACAGGAAACTGAGAAAGTGGAGCAAGTTACTACCCACCTCTGGGTGAAATACCTGTTCTCCGCATGCCACAAAGTGGGGGATGGGGGGAGATCAGTGACAGGACTGATAGATGTCTGTCAGAGAGCTTGTGGGAAGTGAACCCAAAAGAAAACAAACTAAAGGTAAAGCCAGCATAGTGGTGCTCATGTACATGCACATGGGCATTTATTTAACCTAATTAAGTGACATATCCTTTACTCTGGATGCTACAGTTTGCAAGCTAACTGCTTGAGTTAGGATATAAACTTAAGGGCTGTCTTTAAATGTGGATGCTATAACTAATTCCCAGCTTTCTGTACCAATGACAAAGTGTGGTTCAGTTCACCCACTGAGAGTCTGTTCAAAAGTAAAGAATCAATTAGTCACTAACACAGAATTGTATTTTTGCAATATGAGATGTTAAATGGCTATTCACCAGAGATGTCCATGCAATAAGGATAAAATTAGTGTAGCGATTTCCAAATACGATATTTGTGCATGGGTATTTCGGTGCCTAAGATGTTTATTGACAGATTTTTGTAAAATAAAAAAATATTGCAAATAAAACAGTTTCGATTCTTGGATTTGCCATAAAAAGACAATACCCTTAGTGATAAAAGCCTTAGCAGATGAATGCAAATAGCACCCCCCCCACCCCCCCCACCGACACACACACACTGGAGGAGTCTAACCCTCTAACATTTTCTTGGTATCATTATTAAATTATTAGGGTTATAAACATAAGTCATAAGGGTAAAATTGCATGTTCAGTGAACAGTCTGAAAATGCTGGGCTGTAGTCTGGTGAGTGAAGAGTGAAAATATGGCAGACATAAAGGTCCAGAATGGTGAATGGCGCAGTGGGCAGGAGGTTGTGTTGTAGTGTGGAAATTCCACAAAGCTGTAGGACAAGGAGGTTTATGGTGCAGATGGCGAGTGCCAGCTGCTATGGACTGTTATAGACAAACACACACACATATAAATGGAGAAACATGCTTGTTTGATACACACACATGCTCATGGGTATGCAGGAGCAAAAAGGGGCAAGAGTCAGTTAACTACTAACCCTAACTCTAACCCTAACCCTAAAAACACACTCTAAAAGCAGCTTTATTTAATCACATCTACACATTCTCATGCAAACATAGGTTTATATATGTCTGTCTTTGTGTGATATTTCCATTGGCTTCTGCATTACTTAGCAAAATCCTGCTGTTCTCCACTTACCTAACCTTAACTATAATAAGCAACTTTACGTAATTTACTTTGAATGAGAGCTGTGAAGAATCAATTATTATTGACAACACAATTGTATGTTGTGTTTAAGTCTGTCATTAGATGATGAGGTTTCAACTGCAGTTTTGTTTAAAATAGAAGAGAGTTTTATAAAAATGTACAATATTGGAAATGGTCTGTGTTTCCACTGAGTCATGTTATCAAAAATGAAGTCAAAGTGAACTTTATTTCCAATTAGATCATACAACAGGGAGTGCAAAGCATTTCTGCAGGTTCAATGTGCAATAATAAATATCAAAGACAAGTGCATGTAAGCACAGACAACATGTAGCCATAATATACACAGAAGATCTTCAGATGATGATATGTGATTATTGCTGGTCTCTTATCCTCAAGATCTTATCATTTGGAGTTTGCTGATTTCACTAGTCATAGTAAAGTGTTTTTGAAGCCACGAAGAGCATGTGATACACAGCATAACAGAAAAGTAACCCCCTTAAACCTGGCAGCAGCCACATATAAAGCATTTCTGGAAAGTCATTGCTCATAATGATTTTACAGAGGTCCTGTGGATCCAAAAAACTTGAGTCAATCAGAATTGATCACATTGAGCACTTCAATAGGCGCTTTCAGACCAAACAGATCTAGGAATTTTTGAGAGGAAATACTCACTAGGACGCTCCCCTGAGAACTACACACCTTCATCCCAGTACACTCTCATCTGGACCAATCTCTGTACAGATTTGTCTGGACCAGTCTTTACGCACTTCTGTGACTTATGGTTCCTCTTGTGTTGTAAGAGTACCTACCCTAAAATAATTCTATGAATTACATACAACCCCAAATCAGAAAAAGTTGGGACGATATGTAAAATGCAAATAAAAAAAGAAAGTAGTGATTTCTAACTTTACTTTGACTTGTATTTCATTGCAGACAATATGTCATGTTTTGTCAGGTCAACTTATTTTCATTTGTAAATATACATCCTTTCCTGTCATTCAGACCTGCAACACATTCCAAAAAAAAGGTTGGGACAGTAAAACATTTACCACTTTGTAATGTTGCCATTCCTTCTCACAAGACTTAAAAGAAGTTCAGGGACTGAAGACACCAAGTGATGAAATGTTTCAGGTGTAATTTTGTCCCATTCTTCTTGCAAACAAGTCTTAAGGTGGGCAACAGTACGGGGTATTCGTCGTCGCATTTTGCGCTTTAAAATATGCCAAACATTCTCTATTAGAGACAGTTCGGGACTGCAGGCAGGCCAGTCAAGTACCTGTACCCTCTTCCTCCACAGTCAGGACTTTGTAATGTGTGCAGAATGTGGTTTTGCATTGTCGTGTGGAAATATGTCTGGGCATCACTGGATAAGATGTCTTCTTGAAGGCAGCATATTGTGCTCCAAAATCTCTATGCACTTTACAGCATTAATGGTGCCATCACAGAAGTGCAAGTTACCTTTGCCAAGGGCACTGACACAATCCCATACCATGACATACCTGGCTTTTGCTGGTGAATGTCTGGATGATCCTTTTCTTCTTCGGTCCAGAGCACACAGCATCCATTTCTCCAACAAAAATACCTGAAATACTGATTCATCTGACCACAGTACACGTTTCCACTGTGTGATGGTCCATCACAGATGCCTCCGAGCCCAGAGAAGTTGACAGCGCTTCTGGACACTGTTTACATAGGGCTTCCTGTTAGCACAGTACAGTTTTAACTGGCATTTGTGGATGTAACTACGTATTGTGGTACTTGACAAAGGTTTGCCAAAGTCGTCCTGAGCCCATGTGGTGATATCGCTTATACGTAGATGAATGACGATTCTTGATGCAGTGCTGCCTGAGTGATCGGTTGTTCAGCTTAGGCTTGTGCCCTTGTCCTTTACGCACTGAAATTCCTCTAGATTTCTTGAATCTTTTAATGATGTTATGCAGTGTTAAAGGTGAAATATCCAAATCTCTTCCTATCTGTCTGAGAGGAACATTGTTTTTAAACATTTCAATAATTTTCTCATGTATTTGTTGGCAAACTGGCGATCCTCTGTCCATCTTTGTTCCTAAAGGACTAGACCTTTCTTGGATGCTGCTTTTGTACCAAATCATAATTACAGTCACCTGTTGACATCACCTGTTTCAAATCACATCATTATTTAACCAGTTTACCTCATTACTAGGCCTAAACTGCTCCTGTCCCAACTTTTTTTGGAATGTGTTGCAGGTCTGAACGAAAGGAAAGGATGTATATTTACCAATGAAATAAAGTTGACCAGACAAAACGTGACATATTTTGTGTTCACATTGTCTGCGATGAAATACAAGTCAAAGTAAATTTTTATACCGTCCCTTTTTTTCTGATTTGGGGTTGTACGTTTGAGGTGAACAGACATTTAAGTAGCCTATTCTTTCATTCATATTTTAGTGCTCAAGGGTACCTCAGTGGTACAAGGGCAGATCCCTAACCCATAGGCAACCTACTAGGCTACTGGAGTGTTTCAGCTTAGCTGTTAGCATCACTGAAGAAGAGAAATGCAGTGTTTGCGTTATGTGATATTTCATCACTATCTGGCACTCTTCTGTCCATCAGAAACATCCATGCATTAATCATTAGCTGTGACTGTGATCGTACATGAGCTGGCTATGTGGGTGTGTTTGTTTGGGTGGGGTTGAGGGGGGTCCGGGTCAAATATATGTTTTAATAGGTCACCATTCACCAGTTTTGCTGTTTTTTATTAAAAACTGCAGTTTAGGGTTAAATGTTGTTCTTTTGTCTGAGGAGCAGCTAAGATGATGAAATGTTCATATTTTCATCAAGCTAGAAGCATTAAGTCTTCTCGATGGGCTAAATACACACACACACACACACACGTTTACAACCCTACAACGGTGTGGAAAATTAGCGTAAGCTGCCTTTGCCCATTCTCACACCCACACAGATTCCTAATGGCCTTCTGAACTGTACGTGCAGTGCACTGAGCGCAGGCACTCAATGAGAAAACCATGCAGCACTACAGTGAACATTCTGCACTCAGACTGCTATACTTCTTCCTGCTCTTTTGTGGAAGAAATAGCAAAAAAAATGATGACAGCAACAGGGTATACAACTTCTAGTCTTAAAAGCTGCCCTTCACATTATGTGAGCAGGTTGTGAATAATCCACCAATCCAGATTTAGGCCACTAGTAATAAAATCTTGCTGCATTACATATATTCAGGTTAAGATGAGTCTCACAATATCTAAAATACAAAGCTTTATAATGGCACTGAATGTATACAGTAAAATGTTTAAAAAAAGTGTAAAAACATAATGCTAAAAAAAATGTCAAAGATCAACCAATTCATGTGTGAAAATGAATGAATGCTATCAATATAATTTATATGAAGAAATGTAATTTTTTCCCAATGAAAGGTATAAGAAGGCCTGGTGTAGGTAATGTAACCATGTGACAAACAAATGTAACGATATTACATGCTGGTTTACAGAGAAGACACTAGTCACAGTTGAGTGAAATCTTGAGCACGGCAACATCCTTCACATTCCTGTCATTTAGCATTTGGGTCATGTGCTCGTAGCAACCGCACCGTTGTGTAAGCTCAATTATGTGGGCTACTTAGATAACTCAGGGTTTGCCAAATGTCATGATATTCGCCCAGTTCGAAAATCATTCGTTTCTTAGCTTTAGTGTATACAGGCTGAGATTAGGTTTCGGAATGGTTCTTGGTTAATTAGATGATTCTACATTCTTAAAAATTCCATCCCTAACTAGTTCTTTGCTAGGACTACACTCTTAAACATAAAAGGTTCCTAAATTATTACTGGCTTGGATGAAAAGTTTTTTAAAAATGGAGATTCTTAAATGGTTCTTGGTTTAGATGATCCATTCTGTTCTACACTCTTAGAAAATGGGATCCTTAATGGTGCCAAACTTGGACAAAATGTTCTACACTCTTAGAAAAGGAGTTCCTAAATTGTTCTTGGCTTTGACTACACTCTTAAACCTTAAAAGTTGCTAAATAGTTCTTGACTTGAACAAAGGATTATACACTTTTCAAACATAAGGGCTCTTTTTTTTCAGCTAAAAAATAGTTCTTAAGAAGTTATTGACTTGAATGTATGGATCTAGAAAACCCTTTAATTGTAAGAGAACCTTTAGATTATACAAAGAGTCTATAACATTTTTTAAAGGTACTTCACACTAACAGAAATGCAAATTGTGGTTATTTATTGAACTGAACATATATTTTAGAAACTAAATGTGGTTTTCCATTGGATTGCTCAAAGATAAATTGTTTGATGAAATTTTAGTGAAGTTTTGAATAGAAGGAATTGGAATTTAAATTACATAAGAGTAAAATAACTAAAACTGGTGACAATTTAAATAAAGACTGAATACAAACCCCTAAAATAAGCCTTCTACCTTCATTAATTACATTCTCCCTTTAGCCGTTAAGCAGACACTGCTTTAGATTTCTTTTAATGTTCTGGGTGGTTTGAAGCAAGTTGCAAGCAACTGGCAAAATAAGACCATTTCTTTCCCTCATGGCACTAGAAAAGCTGCTGATTTATGGGGGCGAGAGTGCTTACATGTTACTCCAAAATATTAATGTGAAATGAACATTGAGTGGAAAAGAAAAAGTGCCTATGTATTTGGTCCTGGGGCCAAAAAACATGATGCTGAATTTATGAAGTGTTGCTGGAGGGATTAAGTGAACCCTGCTGTCTTATTTATTTATCCCAGTGCTTGTTTTGGTTGTTGCTTCTTTATATTTTTCACATATGTGCACAATCCATGTGCTGGGCGATGGATTTAGTGCGTGTGAACTTTCTGTTTTACGCCCTGGCTTCGAAGAGGCCGGAGTGACAGAAAACGCTGATGAATATTTTGACTTTGTCTGAGGTAACGTAGCTGTGGTGAGATATGTGTTTTGAGATTGGGGATGCCTTTATTGCCATATGTAGGAACAGGTGCACTGGAAATTCTTTTCCTCAGTCAGATAAAGATAAAAAATATATATAAATACACACACATTTAGATGCTATACACAGACAGCTGAAAGCTGGAAGTGAAGAACAACACATCTCTACAATAATGTACATTTTCTCTGTTTTTCTATGAGATTTCAGTAGTAAGCTATCACTTACAGCATTTCGCATAATTTTGGACACATGAACACTTTTGGCAATACTAGATTAAAGCACTCTTATAAAAGCTTATAAAATACCTAAAGCATGTATTTGTAAGTAGTGTTTCTAGAGTGACTCCTTCGGTAAAGAGACCTGGTACTTGCTGCCACTTTTTGCCATATGACAGTAACCCACTGGTTAGGTTGACCCTTATATTCAGTCAGTGAGGTATGTAAGACTTCCAGAAGGCCTAGAGTAACAGAGTAAATCCCATCTACTGGAAATCTAAATGTAGCCAGTTAATTCTTGGTGGTGGTCTAACGTTTAGGGCGCTGCCCCTGTGATCTGAAGGTTTCCAGTTCAAATCCCAGACCGGTACAAATGCCACTGAGGTCCCCGTGAGCAAGGTATTGTCCCCAAGCACTGCTCCCCAGGTGCTGCCTAAGTCAGCTGCCCACTGCTCCTAAAATTTTTTTGTGTTTACAATGACAAATAATCCCTCACTTTCCCTTTTAGTTCTTCATAATGTTGGTGGTTAGGACTTCAGCCCAGCACCTGAAACACCTGATGCCACTGTATGAATGTGAAATTACAGATTGTAGCGTATCTGTTGCTACGCACAGTTTATGGACCTCATTCATTATTCATCAGTTTCTGACCACAGGAGCACTGACGTTCTGTGCACATAAAATAATGTAAAGGCCTTACATTCTGGGCTGGTTTTCTTTTCAAATAGTAAGAATACCAGTATCCACATGGCAGCACTGATACTGATACTGACACTGTTAGATGTGTTCTTGTTCACATAAGTAGGAGAATTCTTGTCCAATAAGATGTGTATGTTACTATTTATCAGTCACTGTTTCTTTTGTGGTGCTTCACAAGAAGAAAAACAATGTTACAAAATATTCCAGATGTTAAATGTAAAGTGTAAAGTAAGAAAGTAAAGTTTATTTATGTAATGTCATTTTCTGTCCTTTTTTAGACAGTAGTCACAAAGTGCTTAGTGCTTTTATTGTTGAGGCCTTTGTGCTCTGTGCTAGTTTCTAACTTTTGCACAGTAAATTGCAATCTTTTTTCACTTATTTTAAGAATCAAATGCACAATCAGATAAAGTTAGAAGACATCAGTTAAAGGAAAATCTAAAGATAATTGAGTTTCATGTCTTCATGAAAAATCTTCAAATCAAATGTGAAAGAAAAGATTTGGGATGGATTGTTATTAAGTATCAGCTCCTAAAAGGTAAAATCAGAACTGGGAGTTATTTTAGTATGAACTATCTCTAGCGGGCAACTGGGCAGAATGGCTTGATGTTCAAGTTCCTGTTCCAAGATCCTATCCCATCTCTAAGGTCCTGGGACCCTGCCACTGAGGAGATGTGATGGGGGTGCAGCGTGTTTCGAATTACCGCGCGGGTGCAGGGAGGATTTTATTTGTCTATCAGGTGGTATCAGGGGGTGAACCCTAAAATCTGACAAATTGCTGAAAATTGCAGACATGCACTCGTTCCTGTTTGGACGCTCTCACAACATCTGGTTGTGATTTTGGCACAAAGGATCCTCTGCAATTCACTCGGCCCCCCCTCAGTCCCACCCGCTTCCCCTCGCTTTCCTCCTCAGAGCTTTGCCACATTTTCTCCCTTGGCTTAGAGGGACTACATAAGAGATGCTCTCTCTCTCTCTCTCTCCCTCTCTCTCTCTCTCTCTCTCTCTCTCTCACTCACTCTTTCTCTCTCTCTCTCTTTCGCACTCTTTGTATTGCTCTCTCTCTCTATCTGTCAGTCTGTTTATATATCTATCTCTCTATTTCATTTGGTCTTTCTCTCTGTGTGTCTCTCTCTTCCTGTCTCTCTCTCAGTCTCTCTCTCAGGCAAGGATACTTGGCAGATGTCCTCCTATGAGTGTTCCTTCATGCTCTTCTCAGCCTGTAGTGGAGCTGCAGTGGATTTTAACACCTTAAGCTTCAGACTGCTACACATCCTCCTATAGATTCCAGCCCTCTCTTCAGTCAACTATGTTACCATAGTAATGGCCAACATATGGGTGCTGCATGGACATTTTTGAGAAAAGTATATTTTTATTGCTTTAATAATACATTTTAATTTGATGCAGAGAAGATGAACAGCAGAAAGGACATTTTTACGTTAAATTAATGTTTTTCACGATGCAATGCAAAATCCCACATGTATTCAGTTAGATAAGACATATTTTTTTTTCCAAATTTCTTTTAAAGTTAACATAGGGCTAACCTTACTAACAAGCACCAGGGTCGCTGTTTTGACAGTCTAATGCAAAGCTTAAAGCATAAAGCATGAGTATCTTTTATGGGCATCTACTATTTAAATATGGTTTAACAATCTGACACCGACTTTAGACTTTTTTGCTGGTCAAAAGCTCAGTGTCATTTCACTGCATTAAAATAGCAACGTGTCGACAATGCTCCTAACAGTGAGAAACACACACAAAATAATTTGTTATTTTGAAAACATGTGCACATGGCATGAAATAGAGGAATGAGCCAGAATTAAACTAGCAACAACACTTTATGTCACACTTTCCACTGGTCCAAAAAGACCAAATTCAATCCCAAATAATCACCCAAATTATTTGGGATTAAACATCCCCAAAACGTTTAACTCACTAAAACAACATCCAGCTCTTCATGTACGTGGAACAGGCTCGTCAGCGTGGTTTAGGACACAGAATGAGTTACTGTGAGCAATAGATAAGCCATTAAACACAGCTGTTGTGACCCAATGAAAACAAGGGCAAACATTTGGCTTTTGTCAGATCATGTTAAATAAATGTGACATCACACTGAGACATATCATTACTGTATGAGAAGAGCAGATTAAAAGTGGGCATTAAAGGGTTAAAGAACAATGGAAACTACTCTGTAAGGTATGTTGTCATGGAGGACCCAGCAGACAAATGCAACAGTGTGAGAGTGTTGAACATTTCAAAAGGCCTCCCAGTCTGGCGACCTAAAACAGAGCAGATAAAAGATGCACAGATAGATTTGCCGCATTTGGCGGCACATTGGCCCATACTCGAATGATTAGCGCTTCAAAAGGCCCAGACATCACTGACAGGCTGATGGAGGCTGCAAGGCTCTGCCTGGCCCTGTGGGTATTAGGCTCCATGGCTGATTATGTGACTTATGCACCAGATGACTCCATGTTCGTGTTACTGCATTCTGATCGTAGCTCTCAGGGCTGCCTTGATTTTACACTCATCAGCCACTTTATTAGAAATGTACAAACACAATTCAGGCTTTAAGAGGGTTGCCACGTCTGTTGTAGCCACGCTGCGTTTGTCCATTTGAGGATAATATGGCGTACAATGTAAAAAACCACATAAGCAAGTCTTTTTGTGATTATTATACTCAACATGGTCTGAGAAAAATGTGTGGTCATGTGCCATCTAAGCCCTGTTAAACTCTTGGATACTTGATAAGTGGCTTGATTTTTTTTTTGTTAAATTCAATGGATGAATGGGTAACCTCCTTATAGAGAGTTAAACAGAGGCCAGTTAAGCTACATGATGTGATCTTCTTAGTTATCACATTGTAGTAGTGCCTAAAACCCAAACAGAGTGGCTTTCTGAAGCCTTGTCTGAGTTTTGTCTCTACAATGGGGTTTAATTTTTTAAAAATGTCGAGGTTAGAAAATCTGAAGCATAAGAACATACTTGGATTCTCAGATCTTTTGTATTCAGGAATGGAATTCTTTTTTTTTTTTTAATTTGAAGAATTCAGGAAAAGTCTTCAAATACTTCATATAATGGGACAATTGCAATAGGACACATAGGATTATTAGACCTAGACCTTCAGTTTGAGCTGTAAATATCAAAAACTGAAAAACTCAGTAAAAATGTTAATGCTACTGTTATGCAATTTTCTCAAATATGTTAATGCTTAGCTAACTTTAGTGCGCATGAACATACAGTATCTTGACTGTTCTAGACTAAACATGGACATTTGAAGCTTGTGAAAGAATATGTACTGTATCTTGCATGTAGCAGTTGCAGCCCCTGCCATCACTCAGGGGGCAATTGTGATGATGGCTAAAGTGACCTGTAGATAATAGGTATAGGTAATAGGTAAAATAACAGCTAACTAACTAGATGCCATCACATTGCATTGTGCAAATTTACAATTCTAGCTATTTACCTGGCTAACATTACATTTTTACATTTGGATTCAACATATTGTTTTTTTCTGGCATATAGCAACAGCTGACTGCCCCAGTAATCCCTACACCAGGTTACAAATGAACAAATTGTCTAGAACAGTGTGAAAAATGTGGTAGAATGTGGTGTGTCACCCGACAGCCCTTAAGGAACAAACCAACACAGGTATGCAGCAGTTTTACAGTGATTTCTTCAGAAAAGAGCACTGGGATAGACCTTTCACAGCTGTTTTACATTTCTGAGAAATGACTGAAACCTGAGTAGACTACGTCTCGTACCTGCAGTCAGTGGTGTATATGTAAAACAGGTGTGAGGTCTAGAGTGATTTTTTTCCAGAATGCTTACACCTCATTTCAGTCACTTCCTAATTGTGTAGGTGGTTAATTTAAATGTGTAAGAACTTCTGTCCAGTTCCTGAAAAACCAATGGAAGAGTTTCCATATCCATAAACCAACCAAAAATTTTGAATGAAATATGAGTATCACTTAAATACTTGTAGAGTTACAAATACAATTATAATAATTTTTAAAAAAGAGAAATAAACTTAAAATTACCTACATTCATTTACATGCTAAAAGAACCAGGCCTTCTCTAAAGCCCTAGACAGAACCAAGCTTTCCCCATAAACTGTACAAGTTTGATTTTTTCAAAATGTTTTATTACTAGAAGATATTCTATTGTAATCTGTTACAAACCACCAAACCAAAACTATGCTCAGACATTTAATTTTCAGTGATTTTGCAATGAGGTCACTAATGCAATACAAAGGAGGTGAGAAAGAGCAAAGTTATGACAAGCAGCCAGTACAGAAGAGTCCTCCAGGAATGAAATCATGGCTGGACTATCTTTTGATGAATGCTGGTCAAAAATGAACCCCAAGGACACAATGATTTAACATCCTCCGCTTTCTCCATTTGGAGAACAGCGAGAGGAGCAGGACACAAGGCCAAAATTCTCACTCACAGTCATTGTGCCGTCCAGCCCAGCCTTTCAGCCCAGCCTTTCCAACACAGCTGCTGTGCTTCTCAGGTTTCAGATTCCATCATCCAGTTTCCTGCCCTCAATCCCAACAAGCTACCAAACCCCTCAACAGACCCCACCATTACACCCCCACCACCACATACTCATTACAGAGCCATGATGTCACTCACACACTCTGTTTGCCTTCATTTTTGCACTTCTATTGTTTGTTAAATAATAACAGGTGCAAGAGCTCATGAGATTTTCCCTCTCATCTCCGTTCCTATCACATCTGCTTTGATTTGGATGGCCTCTTGTGTGTGTGTTTGCTCATGTGTTTGTCCTTCTTCTTCTGTCCATCTTGGTTGAGAGGGACAATGATCATGTTTTGATGCCTCAAGCCATTTTCTAGACCTATAGGCCTACAGAGGTATTTGCATCTAAAGCTCTATTTTTCCATTGAAAAATAGACTTAATGACTGTGAATTTTCCAGTGTTTCTCAATCGTGACCCTGGAGGCTCACTACCCTACACATTTGAACATTTTCTCTGTTTTAACAGAGCCACTTGAGATGAGATTGAGTCAAAACATGAGATAACTAATAACACTAACAACCACAGCTTGTTCTATTGCTTTAATTAAAAAATAATAAAAAAGCATAGAAGGCCCAAACATTGTGTTAAATATGTTTTAATATTTACAACTACTTCTACTGTTCTCAGAGTCTTTTTTTTAAAACACCAGGAATGAACCTATGTGCAATCCGAGAGGACTACTGCTGTGAAGTTTACCTTTTACAAACCAGGGTGGAGTGCCCACGTTACGGAAGGACACTTGACCTCCCAAGGTTTGGCCCATGTGCTCTGCAGTCCGGTTCCACACACAAAACCCAAACTGAGTGATCCATTGTTTTTCTGTAGAAAGGTCTAGAAAGGCCCTCTGAGAGAGTGTCTTGTGGAGAGAATGGCAGTGTCTTACAGCCTGGGAGACACACATGAGGAATTAGCTGCCATTGTTGCCAACACTGTTGTGCAGCTGCGCTTGCCACATTCCACTTTGTAGCAAACCGCACCATACACTTTTTCACTCACAGCACAAACACACAGATACAACAGCAGGAGAGAGAGGACAAGAGAGGGAGAGACAGAGGGTAGTGTCAGGGTCCTTCCTACACCTGCTGTGTGCAGTGAGAGAAGCAACAACTGGAGACACACTGTAGTTGTGTGTATACTTGCTCTTTAGGGCGTGGCCAACATACACACACATGTGTGTGTGTGTGTGTGTGTGTGTGTGTGTGTGTGTGTGTGTGTGTGTGTGTAAAGGGTCTCAGCTCATTTTAACCCTCTCCTGAAAGCCAGGTTGTCGCCAGAGGGCTTTGGATGATTCCATTCTTCTCTCAAAGAGAGATATGGAAAAAATGTGTCTAGCAAGGCGGAGATTACTGTCCACTAACATCCCGAAGCCAATGGTGCCAGCATGCCGCAATCTGGTCCCTTCTGCATTTGGAAAATATGTTTGCCATGTCTTCTAGCCTTGCCACTCTGATACTATTTAGTCACTTTATTTGTTAATATCCTTTTAGTGTCTCTTTGTCTCTCTCTCTCCCCCTCTCTCACTGTTTCTTTCTCTCAATCTCTCTTTTTCTCTCTCTCTCTCTCTCTGTGTTTCTGTGTTAGTTGTCATACATTTTCAGGACTCTATTTTTCCTTTGTAGAAAACTAGAAAAAACTACAACCCTGATTCCAAAAAAATGGGATGTTGTGCAAAATGTAAATAAAAACAGAATCCAATCATTTGCAATGTCAAAAAAACTATATTTTATTCACAAAAGAAGATAGAAAACATATTAAAAAGAAAAACGAAGGAGAGAGGAGTCACTCTGAAGTAACGATGGGCAAAGGTCAACCAATCTGATTTTTTTTTAAACAATGTGAAACAGTTTCAGAATAATGTTCTTCAGTGTGAAATGAAAATTTTGAATATCTCGTCATCTACAATACATAACATTAAAAGGTTTTAGGAGTCTGGAATTCTTGCAGTGCCACTCACAAGTGCAGGTTAAAGCTCTATCATGCAAAGAAGAAGCAATATGTAAACATGATCCAGAAATGCCACTGTCTTCTCTAGGCCAAGGCTTTAAATTGGACAGTGGCAAAGTGGAAAATTGTTGTGTGGTCAGTGGAATCAAAAATTATTATCCCGCTCAGTTCAAAAGCCTGCATCTCTCTGATGGTATGCATTAGTGCCTATGGAATTGGCAGCTTGCACATCTGGAAAGGTGCCATCAATGCTGAAAGGTATAAACAGGTTTTAGAGCAACATATGCTCCCATTTAGATGATGTCTTTTTCAGGAGAGGCCTTACACATTTCAGCAAGACAATGCTAAACCGTATATTGCATCTATTACGACAGCACGGCTTCGCAGTAGAAGAGTCTGGGTGCTGAACTGGCCTGTGCTTCATTTTATATGTTGAAAGGCCAGAAGCAAAAATGTTTAGTAGCTGGGGTTAGAGGAATAGTTTCAGTTTTCTACTAAAGGTCTGAAGCTGGTTTGGCTAAATCAAATTGGCCATCAGTTTAACATCCTGCAACCTCCATACGTAAATGATCATACACTCAATCGACCGCAAGGATTTGTTAAGGAATTAAAGTACACCATATGTTTATGTGGTTTCTGACAATATTTGATTCACTGTTATCCATAAACATGGAGGCACAGATAGTAGCAGCAGGAAGAACCATCTTGATATCGTTTTTGTTCTTTTTTTAGGTAAAACTGGGTTGTACAGTGTCAGAAAGCACCTAAGCAAGTCTATTTAAGCAAGATGTCTTAACTGTTGGACAGTGTGAGACATATGTATTTAAGCATGCAGTTTACACTGTGCACTGTGCTGTATAAGCTTCTACTATTTGTTAGCTACATTAGACTCATAGCTCTTGTTCTAAAGGTGCAAATATCAGACTTATCTTTGCTGATTGACTGATTTGGGGTGAGGTGTCAGTCTGACAATTCCTTTCATGTTTAGGGTTAGAGTTAGGCTTAGCAAATTCTTAATACATCAAGCTACTTATATATAATACATATGGGACATAGGTATGACCCCAGACAAAGTACAAAAACAAACATACATGTGTGTGTGTGTGTGTGTGTGTGTGCCCGGGTGAGCGCCTGCGCATGAGTGCATGTGAGGGAGGATTACTTGTTGAAATAGCAATGGATCAACTCAAAGACAACATTGGCTTGATTTGTAATCACTGCCATTGGAACGAAAGGCCGGTGCAGCTGTCTATTTGAACAGCTGCTCGTTTGAAAATATTTGACAGAAACAAAAAGGAATCTGAACAAAGTGGGAATAGCCAATGGCCTTTCTTTAGACAACTTGCATACAGGCATCCAACTGTTATTTTGAGTCAAGTTAATACATGATGAGATGCAGTCAAGTACTCATGATTTATGACATTACAATAATATACAACGTGTCACAGGACTCGTACATCTATAGACAGGCAATTTTATAATCGTTTAAAGATGCTGTGAATAGGGATTTATGAAAGTACAGAAACAAATCTCACTATAATACATAATTATATGTCATTTATATGCAAAAAAAGAAAAACAGAAATGGAGATGCCAGGTTTTGTTCCAACAATGATATGTAAATGAACAAATGAATTAATATTAACCAAATGAACATATGACAATTTTATTACTTTTATTTTATTCCGTGTTGAATAAATGTACAGCTAAAAGTGGCTAACACTATTTAATGCAAACATTTACCATTATTTAGCAGACACTCTCATGCCAGTTACAGTGTTATGTGAATGTGAGCAAATATGCTAATTGATCTGTTTTTTATAATTATTGACAGTAATTCAGACCAACAGAAGTTTTCCACCTATCAGTGAGAAAAGTAACATGTCAACATACTGTACACCCTTTATTTTAAGTGATAAATATGTATGCAGGCTTATTATTCAGCAAGTACTACATGTAATTTGATAAAGAAGAAAATAAATATAAATTGTGTAATTATGAGGGTGAGGGCCTACACACGGCCCCTACAGGTTGATATACAGTAGTATGCAAAAATGTGGACACCCGCAGATAAATGTTTTATTGATTTCCTATATGTAAATAATTTAATTAATTTAAATGCACAAAACGTTTTGGCATACTGGAAAAACCCCAAATTATATAATGCGCCATAATAATTTTCCCCCAGTAGATTAAAATCAGCAAATAAACAGCAAATGTGTATTAAGATGTGCAGAAGTGTGTTCTCTGTTAAAGATCTGTACCTATCTTCACTTTCAGAAAATCAACCAAAACCCATTCTTAGACCATGGGTCTCCAAACTCTGGCATACAACAGTCTGGTGTAACAAACAGTGGTTGGTTTTCCAGCTAACAGAGCATTCTAAACACCCCAATAGCACACAGACTCCTCATTCATTTGCTACATAACTTCACATGCTCATGTTAACAGCAAGGCTTTACCACACAGCACATTCCCTCAGCCTGTCTTTCTGGACTTTGGAAAATATGGACGCTGGCCAAGGGCGACACATGTTGTCAAAGCCGCTGAATGTGTGTGTGTGTGTTGTGCATGTTTGTGTGCATGCATGTGAATGTGTTTGCATTTTTTTATTTTTTTTTTTGCTCTCTCTCTCTTTTTTCTCTCTAATCTCCCTTCCCCAATATCCAGGAATCAGAGAACATCGCTCAGGCAGAGGCTAATCAAAGTGCCGATTCTTTAAAAGACAGCTGTTGTCATGTGTATTAATTGCGCACTATCTCCCTATTCAGGGTGAAGCTGGACAGACGCATGGCACTATTGGCCAGGAAAGCAGGGTTAATTCTCTTCTCACAGTGAAATGCTTCTCTGCCGGCCCTTTCACAATATACTGCAACTGCAAAAACCCAAGGTAAGTTCCTTTTGGATTTCCTGCCATCTTTATCAAACCTCTTTACAGCATTACACTGTAATTAATACGTCTCCATTAAATAGACCCATATGAAATCCATTATACAAACGCAGGATTGTTCTGCTCTACAGTTCTACAGTCTTGATTTGTTTCAATACCTCAGACACACTTACATTTTTCTCTTTGAGTGCAAACACTTTTCTGGTGCAGAAAAAAACAGACAAACAGATATATGGAACTGCTCATTTATTCTGTCGGCTACCAGAAAAGCATAGTCAAAGGCATTTGGGAGTTCGCTGTGATGCCTTTTGTGTTTCTGAGCATTGGTCCAGGTTCTGATGTCCACTTTATATTGGTTGGTAATGCTAATTTCATGCACCAACAATTATTGTCTGATCTGGTCTAAATCTACATGTTCACAACACCACTGACTGTACCAAAGGGATCATGGCCACTTCTACAAACCTTTATCTACAAAATGATCTTTCAATAATTTGGCATTTAAAGTGACAGTTTGGTTCAAAATCATTAAATCAAATATTTCTACAATCTCTCAAAAATAACTGGCCATGATGTGTTTAGGGTCTGAAGTTTGCTTCTTCAGATTTGGCCAGGATCCATAAAACTAATCAAGTATTGGATATTCATAAAGGATATTTAGAATTGTCCAAAGCGTTTTCATAGACATCACAATTACTTCAAACCAGGTTCGGTTGTGGAGTATATGAGGTTTCTGATAGCGCACAATATACTGTTCAATTATAGAAGTAATTCATACAGTCTTACTTGAGGTTACATTTTACATTACATGTACATTTACATTACAAAACTACAAACATACTCTTGAATGAATAATGGCTGTACAAGTCAGGAATTTGAGTTAAGAAACCACTAGCATTCATGAATCAGCCTTAATTGAACTGTACTTAAGTCAATTTTGATTTTCAGTCTTCCTGTATGAGCTTCATTCAGAATGGATCCCTAGTGAAACTAAACGTTTGACCACTTTTTGGATCTTAAAACTGACCACACTGAGGAGGAGAGGAGGAGTATTCAAGTTGCTTTGAGAAGACACCTTGATCTGGCCCTCGAGACCCTGAGCAACAGACAACAACTGCATAGGCTTATTTAATAACATAATTCAAAAGGACCAGCCAATGTAGGTATATGTGTATAGACTGTATTGAGCGAAGAGTGCATTGTGTTCCCATGCCTGAGTTTCTTAACTGAGTAGAAAAAAGAAGCAAAGAATGAAGTTCCATTTGATTCCAGGGATTTATTCGGCCATTGTGCACTCCCACACATTGCCCTGCAACAGCTGAAGGGTTTGAAATGGGATCCAGAGCAGGTGTTTGAGTGGGAGAGAGGGAATTTAGGAGAATTTGCACTGCTTCTCTTACTCTGACTGCTCTCCCTTCGTGGTTTTTACCATTCTCAGAGAGAAACTGAAGAACCTGGGTGAAAAAATGATACAGTAAGAAATCTAGTTGAAAAAAAATGGCAGTAGAGTTTTGAAAGATGGAAAAAACTTTAAATAAAAATGAACAAAAATCTATTTAAAAATATATAGTTGCACAAATAACCTTTTTTAATTTCTTCTGAAATAATAGAAAGTAACAGTATATTTTGGCTATTGATCATTGATGTAGGTCTGAGAAAAGATTTCAATCAATAATATTGAATTAGAACCGTTTTTATGGTGATGAGGTATAATGTATTAATTCTGTTGAAGCTGGTAAACTTTAAATAGAGCCACTTTGGACTTTTATCTCAGCCATGCCATTAATAACAAAAAGTTTAATTCATTAATTTCTTCAATACCTATTATCTGTGGTTCTTACCTCAAACAGGGTCACTTGGTGTGATGGGGTCTATCCCAGTCTAAGAGGCAATGAAAGACCCTGGGTGGGTCACTGGTAAAAAAAAAAAAAAACAATAAATATAATATAATAATAAACACAGTGAAAATAATGCAATTCTAAAACTCTACACAAAAAATTATATAGTGTCACTTGTATCTGCAAAAAAGAAACTTTACAGGAGAAAGAAAAGGTCTTTTTTATTAGGAAATGAAACATTTATTCACAGATTATCTGCCAGGAATCCTATATGTTTGGTCTTGCCATGTGTTCCTGTTTGTTCCTGCCCTTTTCAGGTGTCTTTAATTTCCCATGGGATGTATTTAAGCCCTGTTGTCTCTATAGCATTTTGGTTGATTTTCTTATGTTTATGTTATGTATCCCTGTTTGATTCTCTGTAGCATATTCTTCTTAATGTATTGTTTCCTCATTGTGTTCTTTGCGTTGATTAAACCTTATTGAAGTTCACCATTGCCCTTGCACATAGTTCCTGCCAGCATGATTACATTATGTAAACAAGAAAAACTGACAGTGACACTGACTGCTCTGACAGTGACAGTACAATACAGAGTAATACTCAAATAATTTCACATTAATTCCTTGCAATTTCAATTCCCTCCAAATATTATTTTAATTTAATTTGCCATACATAACTGCCTATATATATATATATATATATATATAGACTAAAGGAAGGTGTAGTTTTGTCATTTGTAAAAGACACAAAATCACACTGAGCCACTAATCATTTTAGACTCTTTTGCTGTCGGATATGGATAAGCTCAGCTTAGTTTAGTGTTAAAAGATCACAGGCTGCCCTTTTTTGTTTGTTTCTACCTTACTTCACCACAGCCAGAAGATCCCATGACCCTGAATCTAAGGTTATTTGAGTAGGCTTGGTTTTCAAAAGCTGGTTTGATACTTCCAATGTCATCTCCTGACTGGAAGAAAACAGCTAGTCTTCTGTTGCACAGGGAATGGGTCTGGGGTACTTTTACGCTTTGTGGCAAACATGTAGAATATAGTAAAGAAGTGTTTGTACTGTTGCAGTGGAACTCACCATTCATTCACTAAAGCTAACACTAATATTTTAAAGCTAAGCTATTATCAGCCTCTCCATTTATGGTGTTATCTGAAGGTTTCTCTGCAACACTATGATCATGTAGTCATTTCTCCACTGTCTTTTGGTACTATGCATCATGCTCAGCATGCTCATCAGAAAATAACAAATTGTCACTGTCATGGATTAATAGAGCCACTTGAACTGCCCCCAAAAGGCCCCACTTCCCATACCTTGTCTAGCCCCAAGAGCCTGGTCGGCCATCAATCAAAGCAGCTAAGTGGGATTCTTCAGCAGAGATGCTATCAGGAGCAGCCTCTCATAGGCCCTCACACTTCTGTCTCTGTTATCTACGATGATAATTGCCCTGAACACCCAATCTCCACTCCCCTCTAAAGCAAATCCCCGAGCTACACTCCAGAGTCACTCAGCCAGTTAAGTTTCATTTAATGGCTGAAACGAGATGAAGCTGTAGCCTGTACAAGTGAGTGTTTTATTATTTTGCATGGGGAGTCATATCCGGCTTTGGTTTGTGCTTTATGCCACTTTGTAATAGAGGATCTGTTGTGAATGCAGTCACAGCTCTGCTGGGGATGGTCTGTCGTTCAGTGGGCATATGAAAGTGAAACATGCACTCTGTGGTCCAGCAGAAAAAGCTGTATGTGATCTTCATACAACTCCAAAAACGAGAAAATATATATATATATATTCAGAAAAATATACAATTAATAACATCTATAATATTGTATTTTTTTCATTAAGTGATTTATTTTTCTTCTTTATTTGATTTTAACATATCTGCTGCATCTGCACCAAGGTTAATTACCATGAACAATAATTTCTTTATTATTAGGAAAATACAAAAACAAACCTCAAAACACTGCAGCACAAGGTCCTTAGATTCTATTAGAAGTGTATTTTGATTCAACAGGTTTTCTGTTCTTTCTTGAGCAAGTTCAGGAAAACACATTAAAATGATTGTTGGTGGTAACTTACCATTTGCGGCTGATGCGACAGATAGAGATTAGAGAGAGTATCACTTTAAGGCCGTTTGGGTGCAGCCAGTAGAGCAAACCTGAGTGCCTGGCTTCCATACCGCAGTGTGATGGCCCTAATAACAAAAACAAGCCACATGGTGTGGATCTGCGCCCGCCGTGTGAGCGCCATAATGAGGACCATATGCAGCTGCCCAGACATACAGTCAGTGGAAACCCAATACTCTTTCCTCTTTCTTTTGCTGTATCTCTATCTTTCTTTCCTTCATTTTTCCTTTTCTTCTCTCATACCATCATTTCCACATTCCCATTTAAGGGCTGAGAAAAATTTCCGACAGTTGGTCAGCCTTGTCACTTTCAGCTGTTCTTTGTCGATTCGAGCCGATCCAACTTCAGTCTCCTTCCAAATTTTTTTTTACCCTTTATTCAAGAGAAAAAATTCTAGGCTCCTAGCCAATGGCCTTATCCTGCTGTCTTCCTCACTTTTACCAACCATAAATGTAGTCACTCTATTCCCCTCTTTCTCTCTCTCTCTCTTGCTCTCGCCCTCTTACTGGTCTGGCATTCAGACTTGCTGTGAAGCAAAGGACTAATTTTACCAGCCTGACATCATTCCTCTATTGTATAAAGAACAAGTGAGTCAGTGTCAGGAGAAATGCACTGACCTATTCTTTCTTTCCCCCCCCCCCCTTCTTATTTTTTCTCTTTTACCTGATTCATCACAGTAATTGACATCCCCCTCCCCAATATGTATATTCACTGGATCATGCAATGTAATATGGTCCCAAGCTCAGGGGAAAGAAAGGGCCCTTTCTCCGCCCATCACCCTCGTCCGTCCATCCTCTGGCAGGAGGTGCCTGTAAGAGACTCACCCATCCATCCACCTGAGTGAATGAAAATGTTTGCTCCACTGGTCTGTATCTGAATGATGCCTCTGTAGTATCAATACCCTTACCGGCCTGAGAGAGGAATGACTTTTTGGGAGCAGCCAGCTTTCTCAAAGTAGAGCAGCCATGTAATTAATTCTGCCACAGACACAGACAACAATAATGCATTAATTATTGTGTAAAAGCTTGAGATATTGCCCACAGCATCAAGTCCCATATGGGGTCCCAATAGTGGTTATAATGAGAGAAAAGGAATAGCTTTGTCAAAAATAGGCAAATGCTGCTAAACAGTATGTTAGAGTGAACAGTCAACAAATAACATTACAGAGTTAACTAATTGGTGACGACTGGCTTCCATTCGCTGTTAGTTATAATAGCTGTCTGTTAGTCTGGTAGAGCGATTCCCTTTAAGACATCAATAAATCACCAACAACATGCTTGAGTCACATCACTCCTCTGTTGGGTCATTTCTTAAATTTGATGACTTGAATTAAAGGCAAAGCTTTCATTGATGAACTATTGTTCCTGCTTTTTTTCAGAACACTGACCTGCCTCAGATGGAGCCTGGGATTTTGTTCTTAAATAGGTAAGATAAGTGCATAAGATTTAAAAAGCCCTAAAAAGCAAGCTCTTTCCAAGTCACAAAAAGTACTGTATTATTTATGCCTTAAACTTTCAGCTTAGATTCAGTTAATATTGATCTCTTTTTCTGGAGCCCTGACTTCATCATTGGACAATGGGAAGCAGTGATTAGTAGACAGGATGTACAGCAGCCTTAACCCGTATTCATTTCAAAGTTGTGCTACATGGGGGATATAATGACCCAAACAGAGAGTCTTGAAAAAATAACTTGAGTTAAAGCACTAAAGGAGCAGGTAAAAATCTACTGAAGCGACTGCAGAAATCGTTTTGGAAGGTAAAATGCTAAATAAAGCTCTAAAGCTCCAAAACTGGAAATGTGACCAACTATTTGGCATTAAAAAACAACACATTGAGAAGAAACCCAGACTGAATGTGAAATGGATCACTACTCCTTACACTTAAAATACAGGCTTCTAAACCTAAACAGTGCACAAAAGCCAAACAAAGAGCCACTGGAGATTAAACCATGTCTCATACTGGACAAACCATGCACTATATAGGTGTAGGAACTCAAATGTTTATAACTTATGAAGCACACTATAAACAGAGAAGAGAGGCATTTCAGATTTGGCCTGAAGTAATTAATAATAAAAGACACCCTACTAACTGCTTAGCAGCTGAAAACTTATCTCAGGCAACAATGGGGCGAGATTTTACTTTCAAATCTCATGCAATTGGTCTCCTCAGTTCCCAAACATTAACAGAGTGTTGTTAAGAGGTGATGCAAGATAGTGGTAGATTTGCCCCTGTGCTGACTATTTTTTTAAGTTGCTGGCATTAAATTCTAAAAGTGCATATATTTTTTAAACCTTTCTGCTTCAGCATTTGATATATTGCCCTTGTTCTATTTAGAATAAAGCATGATAAACAATATGCATCTTTGCATTGTTTTTACTTGCATTTTTACAGCATTTCAACTCTTTTTGATGGGGTGGTGATGTCTGTATTATTTTACTGTCAAACAAAAATGGCAATTTTATAAGTAAAGTTCATAACTAATAATGGAGATTAATGTAAAAAGACAAAGATATTTAGAGCCATTTCTCTTGGATCATAGATTTATAGTGAAAATCTGACAACATGTAAATGTCATCTGGTGTTTCAAATGATGTAAAAATGTAAAAACAAAAAGAAAGAAGAGGGAAAAAATGGAGGAAAATTGAAATACAGGGCTTTGTTCCGGCAGCGAGGATAAACTACTACAGGTGAAGTAAAAGTATTATAATGTGTATGTATATCATTCATCAGCTTTTTACTTGATTGAAGATAACTGATTAAGTGTAGATAGAATCCACCTGCTTATTAGTTACTTTGTTCTCGATTAGGGGGATACGGGCAGTTAGGGGGGCTAATGATCACTGCTACTCATCATCCAAGAGGGGGCTGGCGAACTTGAGGCTCCACCCGTGAGGCGCTACAGAGCAGTTTCAGGGCCGCTGCTGTAGGAGAAGAGATGAGAAAGTTTGTGTGGTTTCTTGCAGCCTCAGCGTGGACGAGCAGCAGCAGCAGCAGCAGCACCCGGAGAGCCCCATTCTAACTGAATGGATTGGCATGGGGAGAAGCGGACCTTTCAACCTGGCTAAGCGGCAGCTTTGGAACTGGATTTCCCTTGTGATGCTTTCTGTGTGCCTACTGTTCCGACCAGGTGAGGCATGCCGTTCGCTCCTGCACTCGCATGGCACGACACGAATGATGAGAAAAACGACCGCGGCGACGAAAACACAAGTTTAAAATGTTTCGTCGGGAATAAGTTACTAATACACAGCTTAGACTACGTTGACTTTTGTTAGCGGTTCTTATTTTCATGCTTTAATACTTAATGTGGAGACGTTGTGCACTCTCCGAGAGCATTGACGCCATACAGCGCCAGAAAGCTGCACAGCTATGCGGCTAAACTAGCTAGCAAACAACGCAGGCATGCTAAGCTAAAGCTAAGCCCAACTTGTGCGCTGAGATTTGTTGTTTTCGCTTAGGGTAATTCATTTACTTTAGCTGTTAGTATCTTTGGGTTTGGTGGGGGTCGGTGTTCACCTGGGTATATGAAGTGCGTCGCGTTATCGGTACGAGTGTAACTTCATCTGACTTTGCCTATTTTTCTCCTGTTTTACGGGCTACAAACTTCAATAAAGTTGCTGACGAGCTGTGCTAGCTAGCTAGGCATGGAAGTCTCTCTGTCGCAGCGTGTGGAGTTTAATATTGGAAATTTTAGTTTTTATCAAAACTAAAGGTTTTAGTATAGCAGACTGTTCATAAAAGTTGTGTGGGCGCAAAAAAGAAGTAGGCCTATTTTCCAGGGTAACTGTTTCTGCCATTCCGTCACTGTTTATAATGAACGCACACGTACGTTTCTGTTCTGCCAAGACACCGGTAAAGATTGGTAAGTAGCTTTACAACATTTACATTAATGTCCATTAATAAAAAATGGTATCACAATTTGGAGTTAATATTTTGAAACCATTGGGACGTATAATTTCTGATTTTATGATATGTATTATTCAGTTACATAGTATTTCACCAGAAAATAGATTTACACTGTACTTCTCAACCTGGTTAAACTACACTCTTCTGTGATCTGGCCTTTAAATAATGACAACTGTGTGTGTGTATACTTTGTGTGTGTGTATGTATATAGTGTATGTATGTATGTATGTATGTATGTTTATGTACACATGTGGTGTGTGCTTTTATGTGCTCGATTTAACCATTTGTTGCAAACAAATGGTCTGATGTTTCCTGTACTGTCCTGTAGTCTCTTCAACACATGCCTCCATTAGAACTTGCTGTTTATATTTGTTATTGTTGTGATTTCTGTTGGAACGTATGTGCGTAAAAGGGGAGCTCTCAACCAAGTTAACACAAATAAACAAAAATAGCGTTTATTCAGACTGAGTAATGCACACACAGGCTGTTGGATCTTGAGAAAGAGAAGCCAAAAATTAGTCTTATGCTGACGGCTTAAAAAATTAAATGACAATTTGTTCTGTGTTTGCAACATTGTCCTTTACATTGAGCATGTATTCCATATATTGTCCAGCTCTAATGCAAAACAACCTGATGTCAAGTCTTGTGAAAGTTTGGTACATTTATATATGTATATATATTTATATATTTCAAAATATTTCTTTAATATTACAGATTTAATCAGCTATTGCATCATTAGGCCACACCCTCCTAGTTGCATGTTCTAATTATCTTGCATTACTTTGGATTTCCTTTGCCTTTTAATGGACAATTAGTGAAATGCAACTTGAAGTGTTTTTGTTTCTGGCTGATGAAAGTCTTTGCAGAGGTCCTGCTTGCTGTCAGAGTTTGAAAATGTTTTGTTCCTTGTTTTCGTCCTTATTTTTTTTTTTATGAATTCTGTTTTCATATTGCTTGAGAAGTCTACATTACTCGTGGTTTTGTTGTTTATTTTAAAGTGAAGTGTCAAAACTGGGTCAAGTTTTCTCCAGCCATTGAAGAGTAGTTGTGTATGTCCAGCTCAGGTGTGACATTTTATCTTAAAGATATCACCATACAGATTTTATCTTAAACTGATAGTCTTAACACGGATGTCTTGTTCACTTCACACCCAGATTACTGTAAATGCTTACATTTTGAATTTGGCCTTCTGTCAGTTGGAGCGCTGCTGCTATGCTAAGGCAAGATTTGTTGAATAATTTAAGACAAATCTCTCAAAACTAACACTAATGCAGTAATCAGCTTTGTATATCACCAGTACAGGCAGGAATCTGTAGTGCAGCATTATGATGCCTTTAATTATTTTTCCATGATAAAACAAGTAAAAAAAAAAAAATGTTGGAAAAGCTCACCAGAAAAGCGAGTGAGTTAATGTTTTACATGATTCTTTTGTGAACATTTTTCAAGTCAGAATATTTACTTTGCATATGTAAACTTTTTGTTATATATAACTGGGATTGGTCTGAACCCTGTAAATATATATATATATGTTATAAAGTTATTCTTTTTCTAAAACGATCAAATGTTTAGTCAGTAACCAATAAGCCTGCTAAAGACTATGATTTTTATATTTCCTGTTCGCAGATTTTGATGTTGCACACCATAATTTTTCTTAAAGCTCACTCCAGTATAATGAGAAACTCAAGATGATAAGTAATTTAGAATTATGCATGCACAAAAATATCAGAATCATATCAGTACCATATCATTGACTGAGCATTGCCTAAAAACCAATATGGCCAATTTGACCAATATTTCAAACTGTTTTTGGATAGCAAACCTATTGCACTATGGAAGAGCAGAAGGTTTAGGTTACGTAGTTAAAGCGTCTGTATTTTGTGTTTCACCCTAATGCTAATGAAATTAGATTTAGCTCCAGTTTCTACATTTTATAAATGTTTATTTGATGGTCTCGGCATAAATGTACATAAATACTTGAAATATTATATTTTGCATGACATTTTAATATGTGCTGATACTTAGTCTCAACCGATATTTGTATTTTCATACAGCCACTTGCAGCTCTGTTCACTGAAGTTCATTTCCACCAGTTTCCCAGTTGTGAATGTTTTATCTGAAGGTCGTATTCTAACATGCGACTTTTGTATTTGAGGTTGCAGGGTACTCCTTTCTCCTGGCTTTGTTTGCAGTTGCAATTAAATGTGTAATAGCTACTAGTTTAACCATGTTGATGAAAAGTAGACTGCCTAAGGAGGTTGGAGCTGCTTTGCAGATATTATAAATTGCTACATTTTTCTCTTTAAAATGGGTCCATGATGCAGACATGTAAAGCACTTGCCTCCCTGCTACAAGTATATGTCGCCTCTAAAATAGAGGTGTAGTAGTAGTAGGTTACTTGGGGGTATAAAAGCCTCCACAAAGGATCAGAATTAGATCTGACTTAATATAGCTGACCTGTTAAAATCAGGCTTACTTGCACCAAAGTACAAAATGTACTGATAGCACTTTAGTGCACACATTGCAGTGTAACTACTACAATGGTGTGTAAATGTGTGTTAACCCTTTACAACTTTCTGCATACATTTTACCTAAAACATCAACCAATTTTTGCCCAAGTCCTAAAAGTAGATAAAGAAAACCTGACTAATCAAATAAGGCAAAGTATTTAAACAAAGGAAACCACTGCAGGATTGCACAAGAGCATTTTTTTTCATTTGTGAAACCTTGTGGTGGTAGTTTATGTTTTGGGCCTATTTTGCTGCATCTGGGCAAAGACAACCTGCCATTAGTGATGGCATCATGAATTTTTAATTATATCAGCAAAATCTAAAGGAAATGATCAGGACATCTGCCTATGAACTGAATTTCAGTCTGAAGAGAAAGTGCAACATAGAGCAAGACAGGTTTGCAAACTTTCAAGCAAAGCAGCACTTTAATTCATTGCATATCATATTTTATTTTTATTTGCCACATACACAGCTATACTAGTACATGCATATGTACTATTTTGATTGTGCATGTGACAAATATATATAATCTTGATAGCCAATGCAATAATAGTGCTAAATCAGGGTAATTCCCACTTTTGTTTTCTCCAGTCTTTTGCAAATATGCATTTACATCTAGGACTGTATCCCCTGCATAGTACACATTGCACATCTTGCATATTACTTAAAAGGTATTTTGTATTGTGGGGAATTTGAATAAAAATTTTGGGGGTTTTTGTTCTATATTTTTATCAAACTTTGTTGAAATACACACAAAGATTCTTGTTACATCTTGGTAATCGCAAAGACTCTGATTCTTTCAGAGTGGATCAAGACATCACTGATTATGGGATAGTGTGGTCACTTTCTTGGTCAAGGATTACATCTCGTGAAGGACTGTGTTTTTCTTTAAATGATAGTCTGTTCAGAATTCTGTGTAGTATAGATCTAGACTTAATCCCTCTCATAGAAACCAGCTCTTGATCTTGTTCAACCCTGAATGAAACCCTGCTTCTTCTTTCTGTTCCCCGTAGTGTATTGTCAGACATGTCGGATCCAGCGGTGTAATTCCGACTACCTGGCCTCTTTCTCCCCCTCTGGCGGCCTTCAGGAAGAGGTCCTCCCAGACGTGGACTACTGCATCGCCTTGAGGGCCTACTCTTTGTGCACAAGACGCACTGCACGTGGCTGCAGAGGAGACCTTGTTTACCACTCGGCTGTCTTTCGCATCAAGGAGCTCTTCGCCCAGCACAACTGCTCCAGCGACGGTCCCACATCTTCAGCCAAAGCCCCCAGCACGTCCAGGCCGGCCGTAGTGGACGTGTGCGACTATGAGAGCCGGGTGCTGGCCTTAGGTCCTGCAGCACAGCAAAAGAAGTATGGTCATTGTGGATTATTCGGGGATCCCCACTTACGGACTTTCAGAGATGAGTTCCAGACGTGTAGAGTCGAGGGCGCTTGGCCACTCATTCATAACCGCTATCTGTCAGTACAGGTCACAAACGTGCCGGTCGTGGAAGGATCAAGTGCAACAGCAACCAGTAAGGTAAGCCATTAGCAACCGATAGGCCTTCTCACAAGATACAGCGCTATACCGGAAAATGTCACGCTTTAAATAACATGATTTTCACATGGAATTTAACAAAATCCTCCTCCGTATAGATTGAGTTATTTAATTACTGTGAACTATCTGAGCCTGTGTATGTGCATGTCATACAGTTTACACTAAACTGGTTCAGTTACTGCTTTATAAAAATAAGCTCGTCTTCAGCTGCTGTTATTCATTCTATTTGAACCATCATCTTTAGCAACAACCTGACTTCTGTCTGTTTGGTTTAAAGAACTGTCTGTTGAGTGGATGGTTCTCCATAGTCAAACTAAACCTTTGCAACAAGACTGATCCACAGGTGCTCAATCTTCACCAGTTCTTTTTACTTATCTGTTCACTGAAGCAACATGAGCCTCAGTGCTGCTGGGAAGCAAGAACACCTTAGTTTGAACACCATTATTACTGTGATTGATTACTTACAAACATTCAGACATCACTGGCATCTGTAAACAGTTGTATTTTTGCACACTTGGTGAGTAATGTGTCTGGAAGGTCAGTAAAGACAAAGTGCTGGTATGAGCATCAGTCTGGATGATGCAAATCTTTAGTATCAGCGATACACATATTTGTAACAGCTTGGTTTCTTTGCGTATTGGAAAAAAGTGCATCCTTTGGTTGCTTTCTCTTTGCAGAAACCTTAGTTTTTATATATTTTAAAACCAGAGAAGAGTGTATATTTGGGAAAACACAACATTAAAAATGAAGTTGATGTCTTGTTGAAGTATTCAAAAGGACTGATTATGTCGGATCATGATCAAACGTCTAGTCGCTGCCTAACGTCACCGCGTAAAACAACAAATTTTAGTGTCAAATGTTTGCAATTACAGTGGTTAAATTATATTGTAGTTACTTAGTGAAGGGTGTTCTTTTTTATGAGCATCCAATTCTTCTAATAAGACTGAAAAATGAAAATCAGCTGTGCCAAAGAGAGCAGCTCTGCTTGGAATGATCAGTGTGGGCTCAGATGCTGTCGTCCTTTTAAACTCGGATTATCCTTGTTCTTGTACTGCCACACTGTGGAGAATTGTGGTACTTCACCCCAGAAGGACATTAAGCTCTAGTTTTAGAATATACCGCATTCGTTTGCTACTAAATCCATGACTTGCTCTGCTAAATGTAGCTTGTGGTGTAATGAAAAACATTGATTAACACTCTAAGCTCCAATGGCCTGAATGTGATTCTTCATATTCTTTTAGAATTACATAACTTGAGTCATGGTTTCTCACAAATCAATGTTCCTGTTGTGGGCCACCCAGGTATATTGACAGCTGCCAAATAATATTTTGAGACCCATTGTAGCATGTTTATTTTTTTTTTTCTACCAATATAAGAGAACAACGCCGTCCATGAACAACAAACAACTGGACAATTTCCAATTGCTCTATCCCTCCTATAACTGCTTGCAGGAAAAGGGCTACTGACAATCACACATTCTCTGTAGCGAGAAACAGTGAGAGCGAGAGAGAGAGAGAGATGTTCGCATCTGAGGCTACAGTCCCGGTTGTTTTATAAAAAAAAACAAATATTTTAAAAATAAAACGTTATCAATATTCATGGATTTAAATATTACTTCTTTCATTCTGTCATCCTAATCATTCTGCTGCTTACTGATCGGTAAACCTAAATCAGAACTTCACCGTCAACAGAATCATTAAGTTTGTAATAATAAACTTTAGGGGTAATGGTTTAATTGCTTTCACTCTTACTCACTATTCCTGATTGTCTCACATACAGATAACAGTCATATTCAAGTCCTACCACGACTGCACTGAGCAGAAGGTGTACCAGGCCACCACAGAGGACCTGCCATCAGCCTTCCAAGACGGCACACGCAGCGGTGGGAAAGGGGGCAGCCTGTGGATCGTGGAGGATGGAGGCGGCGGCTCGGGTGGGCGGCAAGTGATGATCCAGGCCCGCTACCTAGGCGCCTCCATCATCGTCCGGCAGGTGGGCCGCTACCTGACTTTCGCCATTCGTATCCCGGAGGAACTGGCGGAAGAGAACGGTGGTTTGCAGCTGTGCCTGCACGGCTGTCCCCGCAGCGAGGTCATCAAGGCCCATGTGCTGACTCGGCAGCAGGGCCTGCGTCCACCCCGGCTCCTGGGCTCCTGGTTCGAACAGGTAGACGAGGAAGGTGGTCCAGGCTCCGCTCCCCACGCGGACATGCTGGAACGGGCCACCACCAAGTGCAGGGAAACGCTACAGGTGGAGGACGTTTACTTCCAGTCGTGCGTCTTCGACATCCTCACTACTGGAGACCTGGAGTTCTCCATGGCTGCGTACGGGGCCTTGGAGGATCTGAAGGCACTTCCGCCAAGCACGCTAAAGCAAAGTTCACCAAGGACTCCATATGTTTATAGCAGAGCCACTGCAGTGTCATCGTCCCTCCTCATTGTGGTACTTTCTGTGTTTCTCCTGCTGAAGTGACCAGTGTCTGGCATGAGAAAGCTTGGATTGCAGGTATCTTTTGAAGCTCTTTTGAAATTTTTTTTTTCTTCATGAATTCCTTTAGGGAAAGCGTTCAGATAAATGTTGTAACAACTTTGTGTCAAAGCCAGAAAAACTGTAAGGGGGCACTTAAAACCACATGAACTCAAGACTGATTTTTACTGCCACTTAACACTTGTGACCTTTCCAGAGTGGAATTATGTTGCGGTATAATGCTGCAACATAGAAGAGGACATTACCGTCTATGAATGCTGAGGGCAGCTAATCAGAATAGCTTCTTGATTCTCATTATCAAGTAAGTCTCAGTGGGGTGGACCATGTGTGCAACGACTTTATTTTAATATTTCATAAGCGATGCTCACTAATGTCAGACCACAGGAGGGTAGAAACGAAATGAAAAATGGACGTGGCCCTGTGAAGGACTGACTTGTACAGACAGTGTGTCTGCCTTTCTTGGTTGAATTTGGCACTTACACTCCACCCTTTACAGTAAATACGCTACCGAAATAGGATCCAACAACTGATTGAAAATACTACCTACCCACGTATCTGGTTCTGGGTTAATCATTTTCATCAAGAAAGCTACAGGTTTAGTATTAAACACCCATTCTTCAAGCTGCTTTGCTTCCAGCATTAATGTTTAAGGTTAAGAAACAAATTCTTTATATAATAATATATTGAAAGAGTGTATATATGTGTTTTATAATGTGTACATTCTCCTGTGTATAGATTTTAAATGTGATGTGTTTTGCAGCAGTTTTACTTAGGTTGTTTTTTTTTTTTAACTTGTGTAAGAAGTAACTAATGTGTAATCCCTCTACTTTTCCTAATTAAAAAATGTTGACACAATCTCGCTGTTTTACTGCTTTCTTTTGAGGTTTTGTGTGCGAGGTGTTACCTTATGTTCACCTAATGTGGCTTGATAGCCTGGTGTATTGCACTCCGGTGTTTATAATACTTTCATCACATTTGAAACATAATCACCTCTGGACCTTGCCCAAGGACAATAATTGTTACCACAAATGAATCATGGGAAATCAAATCAGGAGACAGATGGTTGTTTACCTACCCAAGCAGGTAATGGGTAGATGAATACATAAATGCTTGGGTATACCACAAACCACTGTGGGGACAATAAAAAAGTTTTAAACATCTGGAACAGTTCCCAACTTGCCAAAGGGAGGAGCCACATTCACTGATGTCCTCATGAAAGGAAGAGGGTGAGGGAAGCAAAGAGGACCCTAATGGCCACAGATCAGTAGCTGCAGCCATTTGTTGCATCTCAGGATCACAAAACATACAATAATATGGCACCTGTATTCAAAGAGCCTCTTTGGGAGGGCTGGAAAGACTATAGCAGCTGATGTTTAGAAGTCTAAAACACCACTCTGGTTATGTATTCCATGGCATTGTAGGGGTGAAAGGGGAAGCTTTAAATCTATCTTCAGATTTTATGGTGGATACTTGGGCATTTGGACAGTACAAAGTACCCTGTGTTCTAATAGTTTCCTTTGTTCATTTAGATAGAAGTGGTTTAATGTTCCAAAAATGACCATAGTTAATTTCTCATCACGGTTTCTATTGATCCCTTTAAAATCCTCAGTTCCATCTGGCTGCCCTTTATTATGCATCCTTCAAAATTGCAGTTCAGGCCTATACAATCTCAATAACTGAATGTCATATCTTTATCAGTAAACAGGCGAATTTATGTAAACATGTTGATTTTTTGATCGCCAAATTATAAATGGGTCATTTTTTGCAGTTTTGTGTAATACCAATTTCTTTAAAAAGGAGAAAAAAAATATTTTCCAGTATATGGAAAATGCTGGTTCCTTCTTTACACATAGCAGAACTTCATGGCTGAGACATGATGACATTATTTTAGTAATAATACAAGAAAAGATTTTCCCAGGTATTTGGTATGGTTCTTCACACTAATTTAGAGCAATGGTTATTGAAACCAAAAGTAATTCTTCACTGACATTGTTCCAAAGAACCTTTTTGGCACCTTTCTTCTTGAATGTTCAATGCAAGGCCATAGACTAGAAGCACTGTGACACCAGGAACCCTGAAACAAGTTCAAAAGAACTAGTTCTGTGTTTTGCCCTGCCATCTCAGCTTCTGCACCAAAGCTCTGCTCTGAAATTGTGCATTCTGCTTTTGAAGAGGAGTGAAACCAGTATCAAAAACTTTAAAAGGGATCAGCATGAGTGGATTGCCCAGAATGTCGAGACGTGTTCTTCAACCTTATTAAACATACAAAACTATTAATCAGTCTCTCAAACAAAATGTCTTAATTTGGTCTGTTTTATTCCAGAAATGTTGCAGAAGCTGCGTTGTTTCAATCATTTTTGAGTGTGTCCATAGTTCTGGATCTGAATATTGCCCATTTTTCTTGTGAGGTGGGCCTGTGTCAGGGAACCGCCTAAGCACTGGTCTGAGACGACGTAAAATACTCTGTCAAACCTTATGCCCATGGAAGAGGTTACAATGTCTCATAATTTCAGCCTCATTCATCGTTTTATGCTAAATCTGTTCCTACAGGGTCATCTACCCGTGCTTCCCTCCCTAGTCCGTAGCACTTCATCACCCTCATTTTTAATGTCATCCAACGTGGAGAGAGGCGGCCATTTCTCAGGGGTGCTAAAGCTTGTCAGGAGTCATTCTGCCCATGCAGCAGTAGGCCAGGCCAAACCTCGGCTTAACATATTGACAGCTAAAAGATTCTTACTCTCTCCGGTTATATGGAGTATCTGCTAATATGGGGTTATATGCTAATATAAGGTTATGCCTTACACAGGGTTTGCCAAACTGTTCCTCTAAGACCTTCTTCCCACCACAAAAGTAGTCCTGGTGATCTCAAATTTGGCTTTAATTGTTCTAAAGCAGGGCACATGAAAAAACTCCTCACTTTCCTCTAATAAACAAGGGCAATTATTTTGCTAATGATAGAAAAACCCTCAGGAGTGATTGATATTCACAATGAAGAAATTAATTTAATATTAATAGGGTATATGGCAAGATAAATTGATGGTACAGGCGATGTCTTCTCCTTGATTGAGAAATTGCTAGATTGATGGCTATCTTTTAGCCAAGCTTTGTGTTTAAGTGGTCTAATTACGCTTATCTCTAATTACGTTTGTCTTTAACTCCTGTTTCTTTTTCTCATTTTAAGTTTGTTAAATTTTCAATATTAATTGTTCTCATAAAATGTACAAACCCACGTTGCCTAGAGACCATAACTAGCATTTAAAATAAGAGCCAAACATAACATTTTGTGTAACAGATTTTGAACCCTATTGAATTCCAAGGTACCGTCCTGCTACACTGCTCCCCAGGCGCTATTGATAGCTGCCCGCTGTTCCACGTGTGCATGGGGAAACAAGAATCCTGTCACTGTATTGTTCTTTTATTTATTAAACATTTATTTTAAATCCCAAGACAAAAATACGTGAATAATTATTTGTCAAAAGTGACCTCAGAATTTCTCAATCTGGATACACCGACAGTGAACTGAGCCTTTCATTCACAGATAGGCCAGTGGTGCTACCCTCTACACCATCCATCTGCTACAACAAAATAGGGCGACTGTCTGAAGTGTGTGGGTTCCAAACGCACCTACTATGCATTGAAAAGACAGGTGGAGGGTCTTTGGTGACGGGTGCACATTTCTAGGACTCACTAGCTGTACATTCACTGTGCTGTACACAAACACCCACGGCATATTGGGTCACAAGTCCATGCCTCTAAACTTTCTAACAAATGGCCCTTCCATACCCTGAGCACGGAAAAAGCCAGCTCGGAAATTAGGCGGCTATATCATAAATCTTGGAAAGTTATAATAATTTGCAATTCACTCCCTCATCAAAAGCAATATTAGCCTAATTTATTATCTCCGCGCGTGTGGGGCGCTCAGAGGCCGTGGAGATAAGAGTCTATCAGGAGGGGGATTGATTTTCATTAACTGATTGTAATAAAGATGAACTGCCAGGCCCGCACGCTGACCACGAGCCACACTTTATTGTAATTGGGCCAATTTATTTTGTGAGCCACTGCCTCCACTTTTTACTCTCTCTCTCTCTCTCTCTCTCTCTCTCTCTCTCTCTCTCTCTCTCTCTCTCTCTCTCTCTCTCTCTCTCTCTCTCTGTCCTCCTCACTATCTCTCTTGCTCTTTCTCGCCATCGTTTTACTCTGTAACACACACATGCACACTTTGCTGTTAATGTTTCAATCACACCTTTTTTATTCTCTCTATTTCAGTTGCTTTTTGTACAGTATGTCCACTCACCCCTTTTTTTCTTTTGACCCCCCCCCCCATCTTCACTATATTTTAATATAGTATAATTGTATAATAATTGTAATTATATATGTTATGTCCACCTATCAGCCATAACTTAAACACCACTGACAGGTGAAGTGAATAACATTGACACCTGTCAGGGTGTGGGATGTATTAGGTAGCAAGTGAATAGTCAGTTCTTGAAGTTGGTGTGCTGGAAGCAGGAATATGGCAAGCGTAAGGATCTGAGCCACTTTGACAAGGGCCTTATAGTGATGGTTAAAAGACTTTGTCTTGTGTGGTGTCCCAGGTGTGCAGTAGTTAGTACCTACCAAAAGTGATCCAAGAAAGGACAACTAGTGAATCAGTGACAAGGTCATGGGCACCCAAGGCTCACTGGTCTGATCCCACAGAAGAACTACTGTGGTTTAAAAAGTGAATGATAGATAGAAAGGCGTCAAAATACATAGTGCGACTATGTAACTTATGTGGTCCCACTGTACATTTAGCCAGATAATCTTAAATACATTTTTTAAATATATACTCAGGGGCCCTTGATGGCCTGGGGCCCTAAGCGGTTTCTTATACCTCTTTCAGCTAGTGGCAGCCCTGTCTGGATCCACTTATTGCTCAAAAACCATTCATTCTTGGCTAGGCTGCTGTAAAGTCACTAATATCTTTTAACCAGCTTGAATCTGAGATAAAGTTTAACGTCTTTGTCTGATAGTGGCTGTGATTACATTTGATCTGTGGGCCCCATGTTGTCATGTCATGCACCATGGCAAGGCAGAAACATAGCTGCATATTAATCCTTTTACAATCTTGAGATCATTGTTTATCGTATATTTGCCATCCCCACAGGTCATTAAGAATGGCGACAGAGCGCCCCCTGGTGCAACATATAAGTAACATACAGCAGTGGTTTTCCAAACTAATTCTTGCAGCCCTTCTTGAAACCCACCCCAATACCTGCTGGTACTGGTTATAAAGTATTCTTAATGGTTCATTAGATCAACAGTCCAGTGTGCTAGGAGCAGGGATAGAGTAATAATGTAGCATATATGATGGGCTCCAAGCAGTGAAAAAATAAGCTGCCCTATATATCTGCACCTTCATACAATTTCACATTCTGAAATCATTGCCTAATGTGACTGATAACAGAGATTGGTAGAGCAGCTAGTACCCATACTCAAGCATTGACTCTGTGAAATAATGTCTCAAGTAAACGTAAAAGCACTTCTCCAAAACAAAAAAATAGTCACTGAGTACTGATTTCCCTTTAAAACGGCTGTGGAGTTAGTTAGTACGTCCAGCATCTATTGGTTTAAGGACCGGGGTGTTTTAGGCCTTATTTTTGTTTTTATGCATGTTTTACCTTAAATAAAATAATAAATAATAAATGAATTAGTATATGAAAGGAATTCATGTAGATGACAACTGAGTACAAAATAGATACCGTTCCTCACTATATTCCAATAGATCCATTACAAATTAGAAATTCTCAGAGCTATCCATCATAATTGGACATAAATACATGAAACTGAGTAAATGTCACTAGTTACTGCCAGAGTATGGTTGACATTATTCACTAGTGCATTTTCATTGATCAGTTCTTCATTATTTATTGCTCTTGTCACATTGTTTTGCTATCCGACATCGACCAGAGGATGGGCTTTCCTTTTATATCTTGAGGTTTTGTCCTTTTGCTCTACGGGTTTTTTCTTGCTATTGTCCCCGCTGGCTTGCTCACTTGGAGCCTGGACTTGAAATTCTGTAAAGCTGCTTTGTGACGACGCCTGTTGTAGAATAACCGATACAAATAAACTACAAATAAAGTACAAATAAAAGAAATGGAAAAAGCATACATCCCTATGAAAAGAAAAAGAGTTCAGCACAAAAGCAGATTTAAGGAAATATGAACCGATTCACATTTACACTCATTATCAGTATTTACATGCAATGCAAATGTAAACAGTTTCACCAATCAAATTCATATACATTTAGTTTAAAATTTTATTGTAAAATTGAAAAAAAGAGAAAGAGAAAAGCCCATTATGCATTTGCTTTTGATGTCCTTTTTTTTCTAAATGTAACCATTAAAGTAATTCATGAACACATAATTGTCAGAGCATAATAAATAAATAAATAAATAAATAAATAAAATTGGCAAATCGGTACAAGTTGGCATAACAAATAAAACATTGAGCAGCAAATATCTAAAAAAAAAAAAAACCCAAAACAACAGAAGACCATTTAGTTTCTCAGAAGACTGAACATGTCTGCTCTTTATCATAAAGAAAACAAAATGCACAGAATTTGAGTTGGTCATTTTGTACAGAGCAATTTTAAACAAGTTTTACTCCATGTACTCATTTCTTGGAAATTGAGGGGGAAAAACCCAAAGAAATAATAAAAATAAATAAATAAATAAATAAAAACAACTGTAAACAGCATTGTCTCACTGTCCCAGGCTTTAAGAGTGTGGCCTGGGGAGCCCGGTTCTCCCTCTGCACACATCCACACGTTTGTCAGCAGAATCAATACTCTTGATATATTGTAGACTTCCATATGCTTTGTGCTGAGAAACCAGAAGTTTAACATGGTCTTTATAAAGCAGAGACCCCGTCCCGCCCTAACCCACCCCAAACCCACCCACTGACCTCCCACCATAGAATCTGAGAAAAGTTCCTGTGCTGCTGTTCCCTAATATACACATTTTATATCTATAATAAGCTACTTTCCTTAGCATACAAACCATAGTTAAAGAATCATATTGTTAATACGAGTAGTACCGTAATTATAGTTTTAAGACCACCCCCCCACCCACCTTTCCCACCCGCTTTCCCTTTCTGAGCATGCTCAAAGATCAAGTTGGGCATCAAGGTGTGAGAAATTAAATAGTAATGAGTATGGATGGAATGGGAACTGAACAAAGAAATGCTGGTGATTTGGAGCACGAGTGACTTTAAACAGTGGAAATGAGACACAGCCTGGCTTTTTGTCTCGTGGCTCAACACCATAAGATTAACTCACGTTAACACACTCAGTCCACTCCCTTTAAACATATTAAGCCACAGTGTCCCCATGTTTATTTCATTTTATTGGTTTCTTTCATCGCCCTCCCCCCTCACCACCGTAACGATATCATCTCTCAAACTTATTAAACTTCAGGCCAAGTTGCCGTTTTTAATTTGCAATACCCCTGCTGCTACGTGAGGGCCAAATTTAATTTGATTTTAATAATTCACATGTCTGGCATGTAGAGATTCGGAGAGGAGGGCCCTCACAATGCAGGGTTATTAGACCACGGATGCCCAAAGGCTGCGCATGTGTATATATCACCGTGTTCTCATATGCTACCAGTGGACAGGAGAAGGAGAGACAAGATGAACAGAGGTCAGGAGGAAAAAGCCATTATAACCTGTGACTCGATCCATTTCGTTTCCTGCCGAGGGCTAAAAACTGTCATGATACGATGCTCATTCTTCTCAACAGAACTGATTTTCCGAGTTCTGCAAGAGCAAATACCATACACAGCAATGCATTTCTGGCTATGACAAACAGGTCAAAAAACGGTGGCTCGGAATTAAATGAGGTTAAAACGAGGTTTTTTCATCAGGAGGCATTCTAGCGCCCGGTGGCTTCTATAACTTCTATTCGGCCTGTATTACGTGAGCACACCCTGTAACTTGTAAGGCCAGTCAATGAACTTTGCAGTAAAAGATGAGAAATGGAGTGAGCGGAGGCAAATAAAAGGCAAAACTTTTACATCTTTATAGGGGACATGGTGCATGTTCACTTCTCCTTCTGATGCATGGGGATGCAAATGCTGTTCAGTTTCATTCTCTGACCCTTTTGAGTCATAACAATGGAGGGCATGTTGGTGTGCATGCCACCCAGCAGACAAAACACCAGCAGCTGCCGGGGATATATCATAAAAGTCGGTGGGCCATTTGACTCCAATCTGCCTTTACTGTGGCCTTACAAAGGGTCGGAATTATGCAGTTTTTCACTCAGACTGCTATTCACACTCAAAGGAGTTTAGTCAGAAAAATGTGCCAGCCAGTACTGCTAACTATAATTAAAAGAGAGCAGCTGCCTGTTAGCATAATACAAATGACATCAGGCAACCTGGTGACTGCTAGCTTCTTATCACTAGGCAGGTTCCCATTAACCTGCTAAATGTGCAGTTTGAAACTGAAAAGAAAGGAAGTAATGGAAACTTGAATTAAACAAAAAATCAATCTCTAAATCTATATTGCTAAAAAAGTTTTTATGCTTGCATAAGGTGGTTTTTCATATGATTCGACAAAACCATAGATCAGTGGCTATGTACTGGTTCCATGAGGGTTTTTACTGCATAACTCGTCATGTTGAGCAAGTCGTTGTGAATCTTCTGGATTCACAGGACCTCTGTAAAATCATTACAGACAACGACCTCCCAGAAATCCCTTATATGTGGCTGCTGCCAGATTTAAGGAAGTTGCCTTTCTGACCATGTCGCCTTCTATCAAACACAATCACGGCTACTACAGTGGATTAGATCGAAATCACTGTAACATAATTCATAAGGTCTTGAAGATCAGTCGCCATGTTAAATTGGAGTGACTCTCGTTTGAATAACAAGCTGAAAACGTTCCGTTTAATCGCATATCACATGAAAGTAAAGAACCTACAGTTTTTATCCATATTTGTGTTTGTAGGAGATACTTTATAATGAGATGAGCTTAATGGGAGGTAACTGTTTTGGATTGTACACATTTTTGCAGTGTTTTGATATTTTTCTTATAATAAAAATTATTAACAGCTTTCAAAAACTAAGACTTCTCAATACAGAATATAAATTAAATAAATCATTTTTAAAGTCTAAAAGATGCCTTGATGTAATTCAATTTAAACAGTATAGCAAGACTATAGTAATAATTTAGCTTCTACAGGTTAAATACAGTTTGAATTTTGGTTTCTCAAATAAGCTCAAATGGCTAAAAATGGTTTGCCTGCCTGAAGACAGATTTTGACCTGCATATCTGTGTGGATAGCTTTACTTATATAGAGTGTAAAACTCATATAGTCTCAGTTTGTCAGTCAATCCAATGGAAAGTCAATGTGTAATCGTGCGCTAGTTGCCCTAAGGTAGAGGCTTGCCGTTTAATCAATATTTGCCTTATGCTAATCATGTGGGGTCTCGGGCCTCAGGTGTAAGGACAATTAGGGCTTATGGTTTAGGAAGCTATAAGCAGTAGCTAGAAATAAGTGTGGTCTCAGCTGGGAGTGATAAAGGGCCGCATTCATGGCCACCTTTGAATATAACTCACATTAATCAACATTTCGCTTGTAACACCGGTGTAATGGCTTAGCTAAAAACTCATCTCATCTTCACACAGTGTGGCAGGTGGTGTTGCTGTCCATGTGAGTCACTACTATGTTTACCGATGTGCTTGAGTTGATGCTAAAGTCTGCTGGTGCTATGTGTTTTCAAGCTAGATTATATATTTGATGTCCAGTAAAGGGACTGAAAAGACATATGCTCAAAAGGGTAATGTAACTTTAACCAAAGAATCCATTAGTGTATTGGCATGTGTGCTTGATTTTAACATCTGAGCTAAGGTAGGGGCCAAAAGCAGAGCTGTAAGACAGTGAAGGATGACCAAAATGTCCCAGATAAAGACTCGAAATGTCCATGGATGAGAAATGACTGAACACACCCTTATCAATTCTGCAGTCCACATATTCTACTCCACTAAAATAGTATAGCTTTTAAAATACTTTTTTTCTTCTTCTTCTTCTTCTTCTTCTTTTTCTTTTTTTTTTTTTGCTATTTTTGTTTAAATATTCTGAAACCCAGTAGTTATAAATGTAAAAGGAAAAGAAATCAAAATCCCTTTCCTCTTTCCGACCTGAAGCGAGTATTTCTTCATACATCTTTTTTTAAACATGTAACATCATTAGTAGTAGTTTGTAACTGTAGTACTAGTATCATCATTAATACTATATATTACTGTCGAACAATAAAAATGTTTGGTCCTTTGGTCCCTTGGGGTGAAAGGTCTTTTTTTTTTTTTTTTTTGTCAGTTGCACTGTAGCGATGGCAACCTCCGCGACCACGGAAGGTCAAAAGTTCCGCGCTTGCTGAGAGAGAAACGGCGACAGAATAAAGGAAAGAGGGAAAGAGAGAAAGAAAGTCTGCCAGTGGCATAGAGGAGCTTTTTTTTTCTTGATCTTCAAGTTATAACCCTCATTAGTCCAGTATAATTAAAAGCTGGAAGCGCCTCTTCCATTATATAGCATATATGTATATAATATGTATATAGAAATCTATGTTGTTCTTGCTGCTCATGTGTGTTTTTTGTTTGTTTGTTGTGTAATAGACGACGCGAGTCTCGGCGAGAAAAGTTCCAGAGCTTAAAAGTCCTCGTCCTTTGAGATTTCCCTGCTTCCTGCTTTTGTCTTTCTCGCACTGTGCTGTTTGTCCGTGGGGGCGCTGGGTCCTTCGCACCTCTCCGCTCTGCTGGACGTCTTCGTAAGTAAATGCTGATATGTCTTCAGAGAAAAACCCCTTTCATCTTCTTCTTCTTCTTCTTCTTCTCTTTTTTTTTATCTTGTTTTATTTATTTTTAAAGAAAAAAAAACTGAACTCCTTTTGAGATTTCCCTCTTCAAAACCTATAAAAGATCAAATAAAAAGCAGATCAAGCTCAGCTTTGACTTCAAATAAAGCATCTCTTAACAGAATGGGACTGTACTGGAGAAACAAAGCTCATTCCGCACAACCCGTTGCTACAGCACCAGTCAAAGATGGATTAGGCTTTTATCGTTAAATTACAACTTACAAATTAAGCCATTTGAAGTTCAAAATCAATTTCCATCTCCACAAACAATGGAGAACATTTTCTTTTAGCTTCCAGTCGTAAACGGTATTAAGCTGTAATGTTTGTAAAACGCTGAAGCAGCCAGAAGTGCAATAAAACTTTTATGATGTAAACTATTAGCCAAAAGGTTTGTAACAACACTCATTTAGCAAGAATAAACATGTTCAAGAGAAAACAGGCAGTTATGTGTATTAACACAGAATGAACAGAGTTTGACTAAATGTCTGGAGCAATAGAGTCCAAGATTATATCATTTTCAACAAGTTTTCCTTTCTGAAATATTTCTGGCCCTCCTGAGTGTTTTAAAACCTTGCATTTCAGTGGTTTCTGGTCTAGTGTGGTTGGAAACGCAAACGAAAAGTGCATTTTTAAATGTATGTCTTGCACTAACGTACAGTACTGTGCAGATATTTTGGCACCTAGGACGATTCTGGGCAATAAGTGGTATTAGCATTAGAGTAAACACAAATTCCAGTAATACAGTAAAAATGTGATTTAATCAGTGTACTGGCTTAACCATTCCCACATCTGCCCTCGTGGAAGCCAAGTATACACGTAGTTTCCATCCAATACCTTGTTTGGCTTGATCAGCCCTTCGTTTGAATAAATCAGGTTCTGCTGATGTAGACTTTCACATATCTATGCAGTGGAGGAGAAATCTGGACCCAAACCTGTGTTCTTCTAACCAGTTCACACAATATCTACCTCTTACACACACAACCCCCCTCTTTGTTTTTTTTTCATGTTTACTTCTTTATTTGCATTTATTCTAATGTTAATGTGTTTTTTGCTGCATTTGTGGGCAGTGGTGGCCTAGTGGTTAGGACACTGCCTTTGAGACCTGAAGGTCTCAGGTTCGAGTCCCGGCCCAGG
>JBBPDA010000039.1:11338141-11349630 GCA_037974385.1 Arnoldichthys spilopterus
AGGTTTATGTGTTGAGGTGGGTGCGGAACAGTTGAGTCTTGAGTCGCTTCTTGAATGTTGAGAGGGACTCGGCTGCTAAGGAACATTTACAGATTTAGGAAGATCTACAGTGGCCAGGCGCACAGCCACAGAAACACAAAACAATTTGTGTATATTTCAATCAAGTAATAATTATACGTTACACTTATAAAGTTCCTGCCTGAAACCAAAGGCCGCTTTACACAGAGAAGGCAGGGGAAAATCCTTTAGATAGAAAAAGAGGCAGAGGTATAAAAGAAGTGATGGGAGAGACAGGTTTTTAGCTTGGATTTAAAAGTGTGATGTAAAGCCCAGTCTTAAAGAGATTGTGGAAGAGAGACCCAGAGTTAAGGGGCAGGAGCACTGAAAGACCTGCCACCTATGGTGGAAAGACGAGTAAAGGGGACTGTCAGAACTGTGCTAGATGACGTCAGAGGGGGAGTATAGCAAAAGAAGATCACAGAGGTACAGAGGAGCCAGACTGTATAAGGCTTAGAAAGTGAGAATTACCAGAAAAATTAAGAGATAACAAACATAATGTGATCACTTTACTCTGCCATCATCTCTTGTAATTTTCTAAGTAGATCATGTTGAGAAAAATGGGAAAGTCCGTTAAATGACATATGTCCTTGAAAAACAGGCTCTAAATTCATTCAGATAATAGCAACATTATCAATGATGATAAAATTTGAATGAAAACACTAAATTCTGTCATCTACATTTTTTGCCTGCTGTAGAAGACTAGCTTCCACCCCCCATCGTGGGCACCTGTGCTTACAGTTCACACAACTTGTTCAACAACCACCTTTTTCCACAAAGATTCACCTGGGGATCAGGGATCTTGTATTTGTGTGTGTATGCAGCTCATCACAACTGCTATCATAAACATCTTAAACACCTACAAGCTTCTTAAGACTTACCAAAGCACTTGCTCTGGTTGGTGGCTCTGTCCATGAACACCTTGGAGGAAATGACTGTTCCAAAGGGCAGGAACATCTGCATGAGCTCGTTATCACCAAACTCTTGCGGTAGGTGGTAGATGAAGAGATTGCACCCCTCGGGCCCTGGAGCAAAACAACAGCGTCAGATTGACGATTAAACACAAAGCGTAACGTCTCCCGATGAGGGGGCTCAGAATTCAAAAGAGACGAAAAAGTCAGAATGTGTCCATGCACACAGGCTGTTAGACATGGCCAAATGTTTACGCTTGAAATACCATTAATCTGTGGATGAAACATGGACTGGAATATCTCGCGGGGGAAGACGATGCATGAAATTTAAAATAGTAATATAAAGCAGTTCAACATAGTCAACCATTATGACTCCTATGTACTATAGTGTTTTCCCCAAATTCTTATAGATTGTGATGTTTTCCCAGACTATACATCTAGAATATGTTGCTTTATGTTTAGAATGTGGCTTTATTTTAAAAATTATCAGGAAAAAAAAAAGTCTCTCACCCTCACCTTCTCTCTGCTGCTGCTGCTGAATGACCTGGGGTGGCTGTGGCAAGCTTTGGCCAATAGGGGTCAGTGTGGTTGCCGGATAGATCGCTACAAAAGAAACAAAGAGAAAGCACTGTGAGCTGGGCCATGCACAGAAATAGATGCCCTGTCATACAGTGTGAGCTCAGGACGTGCAGAATGTTGTACAAACAGCCCTCATAATGGAAAATATACCCCCATAAGTGTCCTGTTGCAAACATTTTTCATTTTCCCATTACTTCATTGGAATTAATATGCAAATAATTGAAAGAATACACTTTAATCATGACATGTCCTCAGTATATAAATGCACAGGCTCTATATTAAAAACTGTGCGCTGTCTCCATTGTATGACTGGATGTCATGGTGTGGCAGCAAAGCTCGCTCAAAGTCTCGCAGTGATAAAAGCCTATTTCAACGTGCAAAGAGTGCTTGCATCATATATGTGCCCTGGATTACATCTGCATGATCATTCTCATTCATAAAGGAAGTGACAGGCACAGGCTAATGCTGCAATTTCTCAAAAGGCCTGTACTGTTTGCTAATATAATGAACTACATTTAGCAATTAAACAAACACACGTTGGTATTCCACTCATTTTTGAGGCGTACAAAGAATACCTCACTATTGAAATGTTCTGGCTTTGAACATTTTGCAGCAGAACAGATTTAAAGGGGGCTGCCATGGGTAAAGTGCAGATTTTTACTTTTATATGTCACTGCATGTATGTTTTTAATGGCGCAAACATTAAATAAGCATCATTAACCAAGGCAAGCTAGCGGACACATCCATCGGCCAAATTCATCCTAATATAACTGAACAGGAATGAAAAACACAGGCGTTTGCAAGATGCTTAGACTATAATAACAACAAGCTCAGAGTGATATGCCTCATTACTTTCATTCTGGTTTACTAGAGATCAAAGGTCAAGAGGTCAGTAGGGTTAAAGTGGTGGAAGAGTGAAGGAACATGCTTTTCTATCTGTGACTGTGAGTTTGAGAAAGGCTGTTTATAAGCACAATATACAGTTATCCACAAAGGTTTGGGTGCTTAATAAGTGTTAATAAGCACACAATGTCTACGGCCATCATAGATTGGCCCTTGTCAAGTCACTCAGATCTTTATGATCACTTGCTTTTTCCTGCGTTCAACACATCAGCTTCAAGAACTGACTGTTCACTTGCTGCCTAATATATACCACCCCTTCACAGTTGCCAATGTAACAAGATGATGAGTGTTTTTCATTTCACTTGTCAGTGGTTTTAATATAATGGCTGATCAGTGTAGAGGATACAAAACATGGCCAGTGCAAAGGTTAAGACACATTTTATGTTTTACAATAACATGTTTTTCATGTCAAACTCATGTTGCATGTTAAACTCAGGAAATTGAGCTCTTAATGTCATATGATAACTTGGTCTTTATAGAGGATGTGTAAACTTTCACTTATAGAATCAGTTAAATATAGAATTTGAGCAGGGGTGTTAAAACTTTTGCACAAAAATGTATAATAATTATTAGTATTATTATAGAAATACCTGTGTACTGTTGCACACCGGTGAAGGCTTGCTGGAGTGTGTCGGCAGCGGTGGGGCTTTGGGTGGAGTAAGGCGGCATGCCGTTAGTGTAGACGGCTTCCACTGCCGGGTGACCATTGGGCTGGTGAGGGATGCCGGTGAAGCCGTTGACGATTGGAGTGACGATGCTGGGGACTGCTGAAGATGTGATGTTTGCAGGCGGTGAGCTGAGACCTGTTGGAGCAAGAGCACCACATCTATAACACATGCTGAGACATACAGTATTCAACACATACAATAAAAAAGACACCAGTAGTACACAGTAACAACAAACACAGTGTACAGACACACCTCAGGTTAGCTTTAGAGTGAAGAAAATAAAGAGTGCAGTCAGCAGCTAAAGCTACACATTTTATATAAATAATGTTATTCATGTCGCTTGTCAGTGGTTTTAATGTTATGGCTGATATGTGTAAAAAATGTGGCACATTTTATATTTTACAGTTTCAAATAATTTTTACAGTTTCAAACAATAATAATAAAACACATAATTATTATTATTATTATTAGATAGATAGATAGATAGATAGATAGATAGATAGATAGATAGATAGATAGATAGATATATTAAAACTTTATTAATCCCTTGGGAAGGTTCCTTCAGGAAATTAAGTTTCCAAGCAGCAGTACAACGGCATAGTAATAGAAAGGTTATACATGAAGAAAAGAAATGAAATTAATAAAAGAGAAAGGAATAAAAGACACATATATAAGATCAAATATAAGAAATATAAGAAATAGAAATATAAGAAATATAGAAATATATTTAATAAAAATAAGAAAGGCCATGTGTAAAAAAGTGTAATGATGTAGTAGTATATTGCACTGTTATGTCATGTAGTCTATTGCACTGTCCCTAATGTTGATTTTCCAGTTGTGTTGTTTACAGTTATTGCTCTGTCCTGTCCTCCTCTGTCCTTCTGTTCCCCCACCTGCCCCCCAGTGAGGAGTTAAACAGTTTGATGGCATGTGGGACAATGGAGTTTTTAAGTCTTCTTTTTTTGCTATTATTATAATAATAATAATAGTAGCTAATATATAAAAATATAAGTATTTATTTCCTAAATTTCACCTTTTTCACCTGACATTTTAAACTGTTAAATAGTTCGAATTTTGAAGCCTAGCTAGGCCACTTTCCATCGTACAGATTGAAAGTTTCCGACTAATTAAAAAATTGTAACGCAAATAAGCAAAAATAACATTTAAATACTAGAATTTTTTAAATAAAAATAATATTTTAATAATATACATTTATTTTATGGATTATTACAATGGATCTCTTCTTTGAACAGACTGACACTAGTGTAGAGTGACAGTGTGTGATGGAGGGCCTCTGAGAGCTTATCTGTCAGTGCTACTGCAGTGGAGAAAGCTGGGGGAAAAAAAAACCTCCCATAGGATCACTTCAATATGCACCCACCAACGCCAGAGCGACTGACACACAGAGACTGTCTGTCACGCTAGCCCTCAGGCATACTTCAGCCCCACTCTCAATCTTCTGCCACAGATGAGGACCCTATAGAGAAGTCTTTACATGAACGACTGTGGCCTGTGATAGAACTGGACAGAAAACTCCATCCTAAACAGCCCACCTCACACCTCACTCAGCCCATCCCAATCTGGTCCTTACTGGTACCTGAACTTTCTTTTGGGATGCTCTTAAACATATGAGAGTGGGGGTTCATGGGTAAGTGTAGCTTACAGAGGCTCACAGATGCAATGATGTTCACCTCCAAAAATCTCATCTATGTCACGTACCAGTCTGCAGAGCTGTGCATCAAGCAAATGTAAGTAGCACTGGGCAAGTGGGACCGAGGGGCTGGTTTCAAGCCAAAAAATAATCAACCAGAATAAGAAATAGTGCAAAATCAAAGTCGGTCCAGCTGGCAGAGTAGTATCTTCCATTACACAGGCTGCAAAATGTCACAAAACACTGAAGTTGGTGTGAATTCTGTGACACAATGTGAGATTTTGCTCAGTGCACATGTTCTCATTACAAAAATATGTGCGCTCGACCCCCGAACATGGTTGCAGCTATGCACAAACATTATAATTCGGCCTCTGCAACAATGACTGCCACCTAGTGCTTGTAATGAGGGGTGTAGTCTTTTGGTGTTAACTCAGAGAAAAATGCCCTTTTGCACGTTATTATCACGCAAGCACAGTCATAACTGTCATTCATGCCTCATCAAGTTGGGTAAGGAACTGAAAATGTGTGTGTGCCTGTATAGTCCCTCGCTGAGACTGCTAGCTAATAATGATAATGTGAATGCTAGTCACCTACGAGGAGTGAAAGTGCACAGCAGCACCATTCTGAATTGCAGTTCATTTCGCCATAGGCACATTTCAGAAAGTCTTGATTGAAAATGACTCACAGTTGAAACTTTGAGACTATACAAGGACAATAGATATACAATAGAATACAATAGAATACAATGTGACAGCAAAACATACTACATGATAGCAACAGTTTGTGTCATTGTAGTCACACAGATCTTGTCATCTGTCGTTCACAACACAACCTTCCTGCGTCTTGCACTGGTGTTTTTTTCCATTAGTCACTATGTTAGTCATTGGGTTAGTCACTTATTGTGCTTTAAGCTTTGCATTAGATCATCAAAAGAGTGCCCGATGGGTCACCCCCGACCAAAAAAATCTCGCAAGCAATACATTTTAATGTTTCACCCCAAAAAAAAATGATGTCCCAAAATTATGGATTAAAATACAGGTGAACTGCAAAACGTGGTGCTGAAGCTGCTTTGTTGGATGTGTGATAGGGGCTTTATCCACACAACAGACCTTGTGGTTCATTTTAAGAAGAAATTCAAACAAATTGCATTTTTGTCTTTTACTGTCAATTAACCATTTCTTACATTATCACTGGCCTGTGTTAGGAAGGCAAAAAGCAGGGCCAAACGGCAGGGGAAAGTTTGTCTTTCCCATAACTATTTTAACTAACCTTGTAGTTAACGGATCTTGCGCCATATGGAATTAAATAAACATACTTCATATATTTTACATTAGAGGCAAATGTTGAGTCATTTGTAACATCTGCCTCTAAAGTTAAATATGTAACATTCATTTACTTAACGACACACTCAGTGAAATTCTCTGGCTTATAGAGTATCCGTAGAGAAATGACACCATTACCTTAATTTAACATTAATATGTTCTATTTATATCTAGCTAACTGTCTTGGTGACATAACTATGTTCTAGATATTCTAGTTTTGCTAACCATGACTGGGTCTGCTAGTCACAGGATACTTGCTACTTAACACACCACTGGTTGGAACCTGAGGGAATTTTAGCAGCGATCAGAGAGCTCTTGAGTGTCTTTTGTACTATATCCCACTCTGAAACCTCCAGCACTTGTTTTGCCTCCTACGCGCCACGTTGATGAATTAGATGGTGACTCGGCCTGTTCTTCGAGAACCCCGGAGACTGCTGGTGTCCAGGGAGATTGGACGGGCTGGCGGAGGCCGACCACACGCACAGCTGCAGCAGGCAAGACTAATGCAGCCTCTTCATCACCACACTGCACAGTTTTAGTGAGCAGACAACACGACTCACTCGCGATCTCGAGTTCAGGGAAGCTACTGGTTGGGAAAATTGCTCATGCAGGGGAACGGGCAGATTTGGGGACTAGAAGTGTAGATGTGGGGAAAGCGACACATTTGATGCACATAGCTGGATCTGTGCACTCAGCATGTGTAACACACCAGAACTTAAAGGCACAAAGTAACAGCAAATCCATTCATCTGGGAAAGACAAACACAATACACGCTAAAGTTCTTTCTTGTGAATGTGAATGGTCCCAGAAAACCCTACAGGATTTAAAGAAGGCTGAAGCAATTGTGAAAGGAATCAGAGGAAGAAATGTAAGTTTGCACCAAACCATATAACTGTAATATTGGTATTATCAACATCTGTTCCCTGTGAACATCACTGATTTACAGGCCAGACTGACTGTGGCGGGGAATTACAGGGAATCACTTTTTGCATTATGCATAAAGGAATCATCATGAAAACATGAAGACTTTCTGGACAATAAAGAAGACGTATGCTGGTGTTATTTTACAATACAGTGCAAACATAGAACACTACTTGCCAGCCTGGCTGTTGTTAGAGATTTCATTCTGTACACTTAAGAAAATATGAACGAACAACACATTTTCACTGTAATTTGACATGCAGACAGTTCTCTTTAATATAATCAGCAAAAATTTTCCCTCAGAGGTTCCAGTGTTTTATGAACATTTTTGTTTTCCTACACCTTGTAGCTAAATCAAGAATTTAACATATATAACTTATTTATCATCTTCTCAGCACAACCTACAGAATATCAGCAGATAAAATTACAACTATGTGATCAACTATATAAACACACTAAACTTAAATCTACACTCAGCCTATTATATAGGGTTCTTCTGTTTTTTATTGGTAAAACAACAAAAATATATTTCAATGGAATTTTACATCATAGCATTAGTTTTTTCCTTTAATAGTCCCTTAATGGGTGACAATGGAAATACTGTTCCAAAGTCAATCTACATACTATTCTGGCACTTCTGTGGAAGCTGTAAGGGTTACCATATAAACAAAAAACATCATATATAGAGTTTGCTAAAGCTATGGCAAATTTAATATTTTAATATTTTTTTTTACAGTATCTTAAACTAAAAAAAAAATAAATTGAAATTGTGCAAAAAAAGAAAAGCAGAAAAATGCCAAATTTGTTCATTTGACTTTTACAAAGACAAAGAGTAGAGCTATAAATAGATAGAGTGATCTATGTAAATTCGTGTTCATGTCATTCAATGTCATTCATTTTCTTGGCTGCCTAAGATTTTTTTTACAGTACTGCATTTATCTGTACGCTTGCTCCTCCACAGTCATTCAACGATACTTTTTTTAAAACCCCAATCTGATCGCCCTGAGCCCCTCTCTTGCGGCGACTACCGAGCAGGCCAAAAAATAGCTAACAGCTATCAGTTTGCACGCCTGCAAAAAAGCCAAGGTGAGCCTTACCGTCCCCATCATCAGAACAGAAATGATCCGAGTCTCTCTGCCAGGTCACAAATAGTGTGTCAGACACCTCATTAACTCAGATTGTTGTTTTAAACACAGCATCGTGCATATGCTGCAGCACCGAGTGCCTTTCATCCATCTGCGGAGGCTTCAGGACAGGTTCACCCGCAAAATCTAGCAAACCATCAAACCAATGTCAGGGCGTTCGCAAGTTCAGAAGGAGACGAATAGAACAAGCGTCGGTTCCAACTCATTTGGTGCAGGCACTGACAATTAAGCCTCTCCACTTGTTCGCCCTGATTTCTTTGTAGTTTAGGCGCTCGCACCTGCTTAGTATTACTCCGAAAAAAAAAGAGAAATAAATATAAACGCACATCACCATGCATCATGGTACGGAAACATGCTCTAATAGGGAGTGCCATCTGGCTTAGTGCGTATGCACCATCGAGCTTAAGTGCTTTACATCTGTTTATAGAGCAGACGTGCCATTGTTTTCCAAAAGCCCCCTTAACCTTTCTGCCAGGCTCTTAAGCACTGCAGTTACACACGCACCCACATGTGATGGATTGATGCTCATGTTGGAGAGCATGTAGGTGATGAGATGGGTTAAGGGTTTGCAAGCTGTGCCTTGAAGAACTTAAGTGAGCCCTGTAATTTATTTGAGCATATTTAGTCTACTTACTGCATTAGCACAGAGAGTGCAAAAGGTCTCCAGTGCAGCCTGTAATACCCTAAAGTATTCAAGGAAGGGCAATAAAGCAATAAACCCCAAGAGGCTGTGTGTTACAGTGATTCAGCTATGGGTAGGAGGTGTTAGACATGACAAAACACATACCACATCTCAGTGTTCAACAGATAATTGAATTTATTAGTAATAATACTAATATGTATTTTGTCTGTAAAGTCTATGTAATATTTATCTTAATCATTTCAACAGAATGCAATTGATGTGTACAATCATACGTGTATAAGTACTTTACGAGTATTTTAGAGCTAAACTGTGGCTCAGCCAATCAGAGCTTAGAACCAGGTCTGTTTTATAATAAAGGACTTTTATTTCATTTGAGATTAAGTAATACATGGACGATGACAAGTTTGATTTCTTGATGTCAGAGTTTACTTAGTGTGGCCTGAATTAACATCTGAAATGTCTGAAAGAGGCAGCACGTAACTCATCATCAGAGAGAAAGCCAAGGTCCTTGTGGGGGGGCATTATGCATTAAATTTGAATTAAAAATGCATTAAAGTTGACATGGAGTGAATTGGACATTGTGGGACACAGTGGGCTCTATTTTTAAACAGTGGAATGACATTGCACTTTTGACCAACAAAAATCACGTCTAAAGTCAGTGGCGTATTATTAAACCATATTTAAGCAGCAGGTGGACAACAATTGTTACAGACCCAGGTATTTACTTGAAGTGCACTAAGTGCTGCTCCCATAAATGATGTGCTTGTGCATTTTCACTTTATACAGAAGCATATACTGGTTGGGAAAATTGAAGCCTATACAGAAGTCTTTCAAAGGTGAGGTGACACATTGCATTTGGTTTATGGCACGTTAAGCCATAAACACACCTCTGAATAATTACAAGTTAGGTCAACTTTTTGTACCTTGTGCTGGCACAAATTCCAAATTTTCCTTTCCAAAATAGCAAAACGGATTTGGACACGCCCATAAATCTTAGTTGTACCTTACGCTTTATGCTTTACGTTTTGTCTTAAAGCAGCTTTAACATAAAATGTTTCCATTGGCCTATTTTAGTACAATCCTGCCCCAAGAAAGGGTCAAATATATAGAAAATAAAACAGAGATCGAGATCAGACAGTTGACCTTGTCATGTCCTCTAAGACCAAAATGCTCTAGTAAAGCTGCACTTTTCCATATAATTAGCACTGAAGTGTTTGGCCTCTAAAATTTGACTTGAATGGCAACTAATCTTAGCTCTGGAAATCAACAAGCCACAACGACTGGAAGCTAAATGCTAATGTCAAACAATAATTACAATGTTCTTCACCACAGACACTTTCCAAAAGGCTTTTTAAAACTATCAGGTGAGGATAATCTCTTTAGTCCCTTCAAGCACCACAATGAATTGTGACCTCTGCATTTAACCAATCACACGTGCACACGTGAAGCAGCAGGCAGCTATCAACAGTGCCAGGGGAGCAGCATAGCAGGACAGTACCTTGCTCAAGGGCACTTCAGTGGTGCTTAGGCTGGGACATGAACCTGCAACCTTCAGTTCACATGGGCGATGTCCTAACCACTAGGCCACCATTGCCTACTGTAAAACATAGTCCACCAAAAGCAGGCCATTGTTGATAAGCAAACTAGCCTAACCTGCTGCATTAACACAGAGTGTTTGAGGTTTAATGTATGCAGGCATTATACAATGGCTTCCAATGTGGCTCAGCCAATCAGATTTCAGGATTCTGTTTTATAATAGAAGTCGTCTATTACTTTTGAGCTTTTGACATCATGGTACGGATTGTTCAAAGTCAGGAATGAGAAGCAAATTTTTTCCCCCACTAGAACCGATCCAATTTCCTGGTAAAATTCAGAATTCCCAACGATTCTTCCTGTCCAGCGAATGAGCTGTTTCTGCTCCAAAGAAATATTGAGCTCTCTCACGCTGATTTGAGAAGCCTTCTCAACCATATTCAGCTATATTCAGATTTCACAATGTTGTGTGTGGCTCCACACTGAGTTTGACAAGTCATAACCACTATGTATGTGCGTGTGCTCGTGTGATCGTGCGCGGCAGATGTGTTGAATAAACCAGAGGTGCTGCCAGCAAGATGCAAAATGAATGAATGAATGTAAAAAAAAAAAAAAGAACAGAATATCTTATTTATTGTAGTCCTTGGAATATTTTTCAACACTGTCTGGCCCAGGATTAATAATGCAACACATTCCAATAGGTTCAATAATAGAAGGCAATCAGCAGAGTGGAGCACACACAGGAGCGTGGAGAATGGTGCGCATATTTCAGCACCTCTCCGGGCCGCAGCAGGACGGCACAGCAGCGCCAGTCTCTTTCAATTAAGTCAGCGTAAGAAAGGCCAATTCACTCCGGCAGCCGCACGGCATATTAACATGACACTGATCCCAGTCAAAAAGGAGAAATTTCAAACAGAGGACCACAGTTGTTGTGCACACATTAAGCTAACGTTTCTGAGAGACAACGAACTCAGCAAACGAAAGAAATCTGATGGTTCTGAAAGTGGGATGAGACCTAAATATTTTTTTTACCTCACTTTATGCCTTTATATTATGGTCTGGACTGCCTCACTATCTCATATTACAGTCTGGACTGCCTCACTCTTTCACTGTCTCAGTTTATGCCTTATATAATTCTCATATTACAGTCTGGACT
>JBBPDA010000039.1:11349730-11360535 GCA_037974385.1 Arnoldichthys spilopterus
GCCTCACTACCTCAGTTTCTCACTTTATGCCTTATATACTTCTCATATTACAGTCTGGACTGCCTCACTACCTCAGTTTCTCACTTTATGCCTTATATACTTCTCATATTACAGTCTGGACTGCCTCACTACCTCAGTGTCTCACTTTATGCCTTATATACTTCTCATATTACAGTCTGGACTGCCTCACTATCTCACTAGGTACTAACTATTGCACACCTGGAACACTCCACAAGACCTGATGTTTTGGAGATGCTCTGACTCAGTCATCTAACCATCATGATAAGGTCCTTGTCACAGCGGCTTACGCTCACCAATTTTTCCTGCTTCCTACTTTTTGAACTGACTGTTCACTTGCGGCCTAATATACCCCATCCCCTAACAGGTGTCACTGTAATGAAATAACAAGACAGTCAGTGTTATTAGACAGATTATACTTTCTGTAGACCAGCGTATCCCCATAGTGTGGGCCACAACCATTCATGGGCCATGCTTTAGTGAAAAGAAGGTCGCAGGTTCAAGTCCCTGCCCAGGCACCACCAAAGTACCCTTGAGCAAGGTACCGTCCCACTACACTGCTTTCACTGTTGATAGCTGCCGCTGCTGCACATGTGATGGGTTAAATGCAGAGGTCACATTTCGCTGTGGTGCTTGAGTGTGTTCACAATGACGAATAGTCATTCTTTCACTTCCAAGGTCCTGCATTTGAGCCACACGAGGTCATTTACAATAACTAAATTACTTCGTTTTTTTTATTTTCATTTTTGTAATTTCATTTTAAAATGACCAAATATTCATGATGAATGAGGGAAAGCGTACAGGCGCACGACAAGCAGAAAGGCATGTTCAATAAAAAATGCCAAAATCCATATCGAGAGACAGGCACAAGGGCAAAGCAGGGGCAAACATGCATATCAGAGGCAAAATCAGTAAACAGGGTTGATGACATAAGCGAGAAGTCAAAAAAGAAACAAACAAAAAACAGAAAAGAAAATTAAAACACAGCACTACAGACTTAACGTTGGCTATGCACAAGAGACTTTGCAAGGCCCTGCGCCTGAGAGCAGGCATACGTAGCTGTGCTGATAGGTCTCAGCTGTGTGATCTGGATGGTGGGCATAGCCAGGGCTGCAGCATGTAGTACTCTGGTGATGCAGATTGGGGTGGGGCAAACCATGTGACAAAAACAAAGTTGAAGGATTTAAAATATATGTAAATCTTCATATATCTGACCTATTTTTGATTCTAACTGTATCTCTCATCTCGTCACTGGTGGGGGAATGTGTGTGTGTTAAGTGTGTTGAAATATATAAGAGTATTATATATAAGTGATACTTTTCAAATGATGTCATGTTAATATTGAGGACTGTGAATTTTGACTTCTAATTGTGTCATCATTCAGTACCACACAGTCAGCATACAAGCTTAACTACTCACTATTAGCACTTCATTTCTTACATTTGTTGCTTTGCATATGTTTGTGTGTGGATGGATTATTAACGCACTGCACTCCTGCGGGTTGGGGGGGGGCTGCTGAGGATTTTCAGACATCACACTGGGCCGTGGCGTTCTTACGTTTAGGAATGACTGTTGTAGACACATGTCCGGTGATGACTGTGCCTTGACACGATTCATGACAAATCACATAGTCTGGATATGTAATTTTAAGAATGGAACGACAATATCTACATGTAACGTCACACATGAATGTGTTCTGCCCTCAGGAGTGAGCGAGCGGGACTAACAGCCTCGCATGTCACATTTAATTGGGCGACTTGCCTGTTTTTGAATGGTGACTTGTAAAAGATGTCACACAGCATTCAGACCCCAGACTGATGAAGGTGGAACGCGGCTATGTTAAAGCCACAGCTTCGTTTTAACTACAAGCATTAAAATTGGTCCGTCATTTCACTGGGTACCAAAAATAGCTTTGCATTTACTTAAACTAACGACATTGAATGTTTATTTTTTTTGACGACGTTGGAACACTCTTAATGCTGATCTGCTAGGAAAAGAGCTACGGTTGGTTTGCGTGTTGCTGTGTTTATGTACAGGACGGGAGGGGAATATTGCAGAATCAGCAAATGCGACGTAGACATTGAGTCCCCATCATATCTCTCTTTTTTTACATCACATGACAGGGACGTTTGATGTGCAGAACAGACGCAATGCCACAGATCTTGGAGTCTTTCACTTTCAAGGTCAAGATCATCAGCTATTTCTGAGTCGAGCGCACACGTTTTCAGTAACAACAAAGAAGAACAAACAGTATCCTAAGCAGACTCCTACCGATACCAATGTATCTGAAATGTATATGGCACTGTTCATCTAGCTCACAGGTTTTTCAGCTCTACTGTCTGGAACTTACAGGATCTACAGAGTACAGTGTGGTCTCATGCTTTCCCTTCTAAAACAAACCCACCTGAACACATGGCGAGTTTGATTACACTGGTACTGATGAGCTTTATTGAGGGTGTGTGTGTGTGTGTGTGTGTGTTTGTGTCTCAATAGTAATAACTATTTCTATAATTGATTAACATATTGACTGTTCAATTGATCAACTCATTAGATCCAAAGGAGTTCTTCTTGTATTATGAGCAAAAACATTAGAGTTGCCCCCTACATTTCCTGTAGTGTACTGCAATCTGTCAGAAGCAGGGTCATGGTGGCTGCGGGAGCCTATCCCAGCACTTGCAGGGCAAAAGGTGGTAAAACCTTTGGCTAGGTTGCCAGTCCATCACAAGGCATAACTAACGTTGGCAAAGACTAAAAACTAACTAAATGACTTCTCTCTCTTCCTTCACACATTTTTTACTCATCCTTAGGTTTCAACCCATACAGTTTACCCATATTAAATATATAGTTTTACACCATTTTGGAGACATGGCTACATAAGGTTGGCATACAGGAAATGTAGGCCAATATCATTTCTCCCATGAACTTTAGCCAGTTATTATCAATCACATCAGTCCCATATAGATTTTTTGCTCAATTAAAATGTGTTTTTTATAAATCTTTACATACATAAGCTCTTTTAGAGCCTCTTTATATACTTTCCTAAAGGATATTCATAATATGTTTATGCTGTTTACAGTGCCTTATGTTTGTGTAGCTGAAATGATGCAATTTCCTTCGGGCTCAATTAAGTTAAACACTATTTGGATATGTGTTATGTTGCAAAAACAGAAAGTCAGGGGGAAATATTTAGACTCAAGAGGGCTGTTAAGTGCAAAAGTTTAGCTCGTGTTTAAGATTAAGTATTACAAAGCGTTACTGATAGTTATGTAATACTTTGCTGCAAGGAAACGAGCACAACATAAGTGTGCTGCAGAGGACACATGAATAGGTAAGTGATAGTCAGAGGCAGTGCAGTGTGGCTTTAGCTAATTACAAAACAATGAGACTGAAGAGAAAAAACTTTGTGAAAAAGACTTCCCCGTCTATTAGTCCAAGAGATAATGTTGCATCATTAGCTCATCTGTTGGGGCAGTCTCTGTTACACAAGAACAGGGACAAAGCCATTTACCATAGCTGTGTTTTCAAGTAACTTTGTGTGAGCTGCTAAATTTTCTATGCTACTACTTTTTTACCCTGTTAAGATGACTGCACTCCTTTGTTCATTATGATAAATGAATATCATGCAAAAAGCTAATGTTTCTCCTCATGTGGTTAACTGGATATCCATTTGTTTGAATATTATGGATATTAATATATCAAATTTACTCAGTATGCAGTTAGATGTAGCCCATCTGTTGCTGCAAAATATGTGTTTACCGTCGTATAGGCCTTCTTTTTTCATCAGTTTCTGTACAAGAGTTGCTTCTCTACAGGGAAATAACTCCCCCAAAAGTCGACAAATTGAACCTAAAATACCCAAAACCTCTATCCTCACCACCCCATACCCCCCCAACAACAAACATCACCCCCACCCAATGTTGGCAAATGAATCCTGGTGGGGTGCCAGAAAATCGCCCTGTTTTTATAAAAACGAACTGTGCTGACAGGTATGGACCACCCCCAACATAGCTGTGACACCAGCATGGTATATGGACCTGTCAGTAAAACATACACTCACCAGCACCAAACACTACCATACAATTTCCTTGTGTCACCGCTGTGCTAGGAATGGTCCACCACTCTCAACAACAATCTTGCGGTCAGTAACAGAGGGTGGCTGACATATTGTGCATGACAACAGATGGCTTACAGTGCCCCATGTATTGGACCTATAAGGAAGTGGGACCTAATAAAATGGCCAATGAATCGAAGTGCATGTCCATTAAAGTGGACGGTTAATGTATATCTCACAGCTATCACATGCTAACCCACAGTGAGGTCTGCCACAACGGAGGAAATAAAGCAAAGTTGCTCACCCAGAGTCTGATGAAACTCACCCGACACCGGGGTCATGGGGGTGGGTGGGAGGCTGTTGATGTTGAGCGCCCCCATCTGGTGGATCTGAGTGGTGGGGAAGGCCACACTGGGCGTCAGGTAGCCACCGTGACTGGCAGCCATGAGGGCCGCCTGCTGCTGCATCAGCTGCCGAAAACAGAGAGAGAGAGAAAAAGAAGTTAGTGGAAGGGGGCAGCCTATATGGGCGAGTGATGGATGGGTAGTGCTCGGCAGAGTTGAGGAGAAAGTGGAGCGGAAAAAGAGAGAAAAATGTGTCAACCTATGTTTAGTGAAAGCGTCCATCTTCCTAGTCAGGGAGCTGTCACGAGGCCTCTAGAAACGTTTCAGTAGCTGTCAGCCCTGCTCTTTCTAATGGAGGAATTGACATGCATATTCTTGTAGTCCTTAAGCGACCTGAGAGTTCACAACCAAATAACTGGATTGTATTCATCTTTCCATTTCAAACTTCAGGGTAATGGTTTTGTAATGGCGGTGACTGAACCCTGCCTTTGTCATTTCTTTTCTATCAATGCAGCTGGAGCCCTTTTTTAAGGTCTCCTGGGTCTTCTGGTATGCAACAAATGTCTTTCATTTCCTCATCATCGGTTCTGCGAAGCTGCTAAGGAGTTCTGTTGAGGACAGATCATGATGTGGTACAAAGTTTCAAGAACACGTGGTGTTGCCATTACCAGTATCATGGCATTTGCTAAGTAAATAGACAAATAGTTGATAATGAGCCCCATGTGAGTGCAACTGTAAAGGCGTAGGTGGTCAAATGGACGACTCCCATTGTGTCCTATTATTAGTTTAGTCCCCTGTTGCGAAACAACTGCCACAAATACCCATCCTGCCACTTTAGCCAGAGATAATCCAGCATCCTCTTCTCCTCGCTAGCTGGATGCTAATGACAATATTGTGAGGTGCACGGTGCTGTGCTCCATACTGTATTTGCATGGAGTCCCTGGATGGGAAAAAGCCAATTATTTTCCCTCAATGCCCCTGTCAGGTAGGCTGAAAGCGGCTGTCCCACCACAAAACGCCAGCCGCTGGCACCTCATCCATAAGCTCCCCCTGCCTCGCCTGTGCTATCTATTAACTCCTCCTCTCATTTGCATAATTCTATCAACGTGACCAATGAGGATCATCCATTTTGCAGCGAGGAAGATGAATTGAGCTTTTTAGGTAAAGAGAGGCGAAAGAAACAAGGAAGGGAGCTAAACAAAAGCTTAACGACACGAGAAAGAAGAATATACAGTGAGTAAAGGGGCATCTGAGGGCCGTGACAGTTTGTGTAACATAAGGTCAAGTTGATGCATTTAACAAGTTTAGACTACAGCTATGACGAGAGGGTCTTATCTTCGCTCTCTCGCTTTGGCTCTCTCTTTCTCTCTCTCTCTCTCTCTCTGTCTGTCTCTCTCTCTCTCTCTCGGCCTTCAAAACCTCAGTGTCACAGTAATCAGGACCTATTGTGCCCATCTTATGGCCTGGCCCTGCAAGCTGAATGGGGCTTGCAGAGTTAAGCTGACTGAAGCGAGCCGGGTGCCAGTTTGCTAATGCTTTTTAAAAGCTGGAGGGACAGGCCTTGGGCAGAGCACAGAGCAAAGCTGAAGGCTTCCACATTCTAATTTCTCACCATGCGCAGCTTGGCTAATGTCCCTTTTCATGGCAGCCACCAGATTGCTTCAGATAACAACGTGGCGTTCCGTTCTGCTCTTTAGGAATTAAAACACAGCAAATTGGAGGCTCAAGCATGTAATTATGTCGGGGGGGGTGGTGGTGGGGTGGTGGTGAGCAACATCGATTCGTTCTTGAGAGAGGAAAAGCGAAGGAAGAGGAGGTAGGGAGAGAAAACAAAGGTCCATCGACTGACTGCGTTGACAAGACTATTCAGAATCTCCCAAGCAATTTCTCTGCTTTCACCCAAATCTCACTCATACATCCAGAAAGCCATTCTTCTACTCTACTGAGCTTCGCGAATGGAAAGCAACTGTCTGCTTCCAGGGAAAAGGGACCAAATTGCCTTCAACTGAGTCTTCATCATCAGGGTCATAACCTCTACTTCCTCCAGAACGAGTGAAAAAGAAGAAGGAAAAAAAAAAAAAAACGTAGGATGAGGCTGCGGGAAGAAGTTGCCCCGGCGACGGCATTCTTTAGTGTCAGGCATCTGTTTTTTTATTGCTGGGCTGATGGCATTAGTTTCCCCTGGTGCCAGCAGGCAATCACCTCTTTATCACACGGCAATTATCTGGCCAGCCGCTCTGCGTGGCTCCCATACCTCCGCCTGAATCACATGTGACCCCTCTGAGGCAGTCCGGCCCAGGCACTACAGAAAAGCGAGGGATGGGTGGAGAGATATTTATAGAGAGGCAGAGACGAAGAAATGGAGAAAGCTGCATGCGAAGACCCTGGTTATTAAGGTCCACAGCCTTGCTGATTGTCTGGAACTGCTTTCACTCTCTGGATGCTGGGAGGCTTAGCTTGGAGGCTTAGTGTGTTGAACATGTTGAACTGTAGCAGTTCTACACCAGAGGCGATGTCTTCACCACATGCAAGTATCCGCCTAAGCAATAACTGCCCACTAGGAAACTACTTGGATTTGTTAATTACCTCCCACATAGTACATTTTTCTTGAATCGCAATTGTTTCTCTGTGGTCCACTGTTCATGCTGTATCACATTTATGTCTATGTTAAAAAGAAAGAGGTTGTTGGTGTCAGTGTGCATTTAAGTATGGTCTATGTAAATGAAGCTCTGTTCTGATTGGCGGCCTAGCATTGCATCTCATTTAAAAAGCAGTCTAAAACACTCCCTGTAACTTTAACACGAATGGGTGGGGCTAACTGTCTACAGGCTGAACTGATTCTTTCCCCGTCATACGAGTCCTTTAAAGGCAGTATTCATTTCAACATCATCTTATATATCGACGTTTGAGGTTAATATAGATAATGGCAAAAGTACAAAAATGTATACAGAGCCTGGTATTTTAATAAAACATGGTTTAAAAAGAAATAAAATAATTATTGATAAATGAATTAATAAATAGTTTTCAGGGAAATGTACTTTTCTGACATATGACAACCTATCACAGAAGTTCTAGCAATGACAAATTTTCTATGTGATTAAAAAACAAACACTTGGGATTCGTGAAATACCTGTATTGAGCCATCTATTATACATGTAATTTTATTCTTTAATCTATACTGTGATAGCGTACATAAACATAAATGAGAATTGTGTTATGTGTAAGTGATTTTTTTCAGCTCAGTTCCCAGTATACAGTAGTAGACCATATGAACCAGGGGCTAATGGATTGTTTTTATATTCCATATTACATTTTTATTTTGGGCTCCTGAGTGTCTAAGCCAGTGGTCACCAATCCTGGTCCTGGAGATCTTCCTTCCTGGACAGTCTAGTTTCCACCACAATCTGCAACACCTACCCCAAGCAGTTAACTTCTCCAGGTACTCCTGACTGGCTGGATCAAATGCATCATGGGCAGGGGCAGATTGTTAGATACATGTTGAGACCAAATTTACCAGGAAGGTAGATTTTCAAGGCTAAGGGTGGTGACTACTGGTCTACTGCTGTTGGCCCTATCATCAAGTGATTGCAAGTGGTGCCTCAGCTGTCAATGGCTGGGAGTCCATGACTGCATGATTGGTTTTGCTCTCTCTGGATGGGTAGGATGGCCTCCCTCTCCAACCAATCACCCAAGTACGATTTTAGCCAGTATGGGTGTCTACTAACTTGTGTAACGGAATTGGCATTCAAGTGACATTGTGTTTTATGAGTAGCAGCTTAAAAGGTTGGGGGGGGGGGGGGGGGGGGTCCTAGTTGGACACTGGATTTGAAAATGACTAAACTGGGCAGAAAATCTGGATAAATCCAAAAGATGTGGGTTTTTTATTAAAAATTATAGCAACTCAGATTTCCATGATATGGGCCAATTAAAATAATATTCATACTAAATGAAAGATTTAGGATTATATCTGGAGTAAAATTACACCATGAATTTAACTTTAAGGGGTACAGGAAAGTGCTTTATCTGCTATGTGCTAGCTAGGCTGCTATACGTAGGGTACTGTACATACCCACTACTGTAGACTAGCCTACATCGCAGCTGTAGCTTGGGTTTGAGTTGGAAACACTGCACTGCCTGGCTCAGCTTGCCTTGTTCACTTCATATCATCTACAGAGCAATCACTGATCAGCTCCTCACTAACCAGCCTGATTTATTTCACAGGCTCTTGGAGGATTTCTAATTCAGTTCTGTCTGTATTTGCTTTGTCCTACTACATCAACAAAAGCACATGATGACAAGCGCCACTCATATTTTCTGATATGTGCAGTATTTTAGTCAGTATATGAGTCTGATTAGGTATCGCAGTGCCATCGGCAGTTTTGTGATGAACACTGAAAAAACACAAAAACAGATTCACTTTGATTATATGAGCTCCATGGCGGACGAGTGCGGCCAACAGGGGGCGATGTTGGTCAGTGGGAGAGCATGGCCCTGCCCCCCCCACCCCCCACCCCTCCCAAAAAATACCAAAACAAACACTCTCCTCATTTTTTACCTGGTCTTGCAGCGTATTAAAGTGCTTTCAAGTAATTTGGGTGTCATATGAATCTAATGCGTCGTCTCTCACAATTGCTGCCAACTGAAATAGGCATCTTTCAGCCCCCTGCCATCTCGCCAACAAGCCGGCTTTTATTCACATCCCTCCCAAAAAAAAAAAAAAAAAAAAAGCAAAAGTAGCAGCCGAATATGGCTGCTTATGGAGAAGGCAAGATCAAACACGAGAGACAGTAAAGAGCGGGAAGGAGAAAGGCTTTTAAAAGATGTACAGCAGGGTGCCTAAAAGCAAATTAACGTTTTCCTCTTTCATCATGCGATCACGACACCGTTCCAAGAACCATAGAGAGTCGCATTTGATATTAGGAGCATATCTCGGTGTATCCTTGTGTCACTGGATCATAAGCTGATTGCCAGGTAGAGGAGTAAGGTGCACCTTTTTTGGGGGGAGAAAAAAAAGCCTCTTTTGGCACCATATTGTCAGTGCCGTTGCCCGTTGCCCCTCCAATTTGTTTTTGCAGGCCCCCTCCTCAGCTTTGACTAAAATCCAATTTGCTGGCTGTCAACTCAGCCCACTAATCCTCTGCACAGCTGTGTTTGTGAAGGAGCTTCCTAATTTGCCCATCCTCAATGTGCGAATCTGAGAGCACCGTAGCCACACATATCTGTATCTGAAAGTCGCTCTGATGTGCTGCTGACGCTATATTAGGGATATATATATACGTGACTCGCTGTTTGCAGGTTCAAATGCTGCTTTGTTCTGGTGAGCCGAAGCAGCAGCCACAGTCAGAAGGCTTACAGACATGGTCTAATTTAGTGCACTGGGATCATGAAGAACAATCTGGTTACTTTACACAATCATGCAAGCAGGCAGGCTAATGTAATTCAGCAGAAAATAAATTATTTTACAAAGTTTCCCCAAGTGTAGTTGGTTAGCAGAGACATTTTCAGCGACTGAAGTGCTTTTAGTGCTTCTTTAGTTTTGTACTGGAGCTACAAGGCCAAAGTAGCCAGCAAGTAACGTGCGTTTACATCACTAAATCTTCACACGCTGATCTATTTGAGATGTTAAGTAATTGTAGACTTGCTTAAGTGGTTTCTGACAAGGACACAGAAGTACAGATATACAGTACAGTGAAGCCTGAATTTCGTCTATGTTCATATGCAACACTGTGTGGGGATGCAGTAGTGAGTGGACTTGTTAGCTACATGAGCCTCATAGCGCCAATACCCCAAAAACGAAACGTTACAACTCAGTCATCACTGCATTTACTGCATACAAGCTAAAAACTAGATTTGATTCATTTCCCTCTAAATTATTCCCTTACATGTGGATTTCCAAAAGTACTATAATGAACGAAGAGCCGGAAAAATAAACAATAAAACCTGGTTAAAAAATGTGTAGAAATAAAACATTATTGTAAATAATTATAAATAAATAAATATTTTTCAGGGTCATTTACTATTTCGTTTTTACATATAACAACCTTTCACAGAGATTCTAGGGCGATCAAGAAAAATTGGGAAAAATCAGTGTTATATCTGTATCTGTATCTGTAACCATCTATTATGCATCTAATGAATTAACCTATAATGTAAAGAGCTGCTGATCTTCATTTTTACTTTATTGTTAAGCATTTCTAATTACTGTGAAGTGACATTTGAACAATGGGTGTAACAACAATGTAACTACATTTACATTTACATTTACATTTACATTTAGTCATTTGGCTGACGCTTTTATCCAAAGCGACTTCCAACACGTGGAGCAGAGTAGTGGGACGGTACCTTGCTCAAGGGTACCTCAGTAGTGCCTGAGCCGGGACTTGAACCTGCAA
>JBBPDA010000039.1:11360635-11375671 GCA_037974385.1 Arnoldichthys spilopterus
AGTAGTGCCTGAGCCGGGACTTGAACCTGCAACCTTCAGGTCCCCAGCACAGTGCCCTAACCACTAGGCCACTACTGGTAGTGTATAACAGTATTAAATGTAATATTTCCAATGTATGTGCTTATGCATCACATAAGCTGCACTATTGTAATCTACTGAACAAAGAATACATCACTAGTAGTTACACTGTTGTTAATGTGTGCAAAATCATTACAGACTTCAAAATAAGAGTACTTCACATACATCATTGTAAGTATAGCGAATAAATGTACAGTTACACATTAACAGTGCCTGCAACAACAATGTAACAAAGGATGCATTTCCTACTACAGCTGAATGACAATAGTGCAGTTTATGTAAATACACATTTGTCAACGTACGTTTTTGACTGTCATGATAGTAGAACGAACTTCTGTGTAAAATCTGACAAACGTGTAATTTCGTGAGCTGCACTGCTGCAATCCTGCTGTAACGGTCAATCACCGTTAGTTACATTGTTATAGCATGCATTACTGTTGTGTAACTCGATATTAGATGCACTTACTATAAAGTGGGAGCCACCCGTTTTCTGAATGAGCCGTGATTATCCGCCGTTCGCTTTGAACAATGATACATGTACATCTACTTTCTGTAGCGCTTGAAAATTAGCAGGTTGTTATATAGCGCCGCTTACGGGGACGTTCGCATTTCTCTGTCAAACTGTGGCAGGAAGTGTGTGTGTATTATCACATGGCAGCGTGCGCAGGATGTGTGGGCAGAAGTTCTGTCTGGAACGCTGAGGAATAGAGACACTGTCAGAGCCAGAGACTCGCACACATCTCTGACACACCACATAAAAGTCACTGCCTACCTGTAGGAGCCTCAGTGGCCGTCCTGCCTGCCTACCGCCCTGCCTGCCTGCCTGCCTGCCTCCCTGCCTGCCCGCCTGCCTCTTCTGGACATTAGCATGTCCCGCATATCCCACGGACAGTTTGCATGTCATGAATTGTAATGAGAGTAGTTTTACTATTTATTTATTTCCCCCCTTTTCCCCCCTCTACAGAGAGAGCTGGCCTGGTAATTACTGCAGGACTGTCTGTTTCTGTAACACTGCCTCCCACGAGCCTGTGATATGGAAATGAGGGTGATGGATTTGGCCATAGAGTCCATGTCATATTGTCCAGTTGGTTCTAATTCTGTGCTAATAAATACAGCCAAATGTCTGCATCTGTCTACCTGCACCTAAGACATACACTACTGTTCAAAAAGTTCTGACTCACTGGTTGTATATGTAATTGTTGCTATTTTATTCGATAATAACTTGCAGACTGAAATACTAAGCTACACGCCAGAAGGTAGATGGTAGATGAATTATTCAATAAGTCCAGTGTTTTTGGGAAAACAATGATGAAATGATAACGAATACACTGTAATAGTCATTCCTGGTTATCTAGCCTGAGATCTGATCACCTCTGATGTGCAAGACATTATGGATATTCATTTGTATAAGTGAATGCTGGATGTTACATGCAGCTCTGTGTATTGTTCTGTATACAATCTACCATTTCTGTCATCTTTACAGCTTCCTATTAGTAAGAAATGTAGTTATAAATGATTTGTTGGGTCCTGGCATCATATTAGCATCACTGTGTACAAAATACCCATTAGGAATTTATTTACAGGAGCTGGGAGAAAAGTGAAATACTGTCTCAAATGTATTCAGCTGCATATTCTCTTATTCAGAATACATTCTGAATACATTTAAAATACATCTTGGCTCATCGTTGCTATTTTTGTTTAATTTCTACTGTTAGAATGTTTATGAAAATTTGCTCATGCAATTTTACAATGATCAGCCATAACGTTAACCCCACTGACAGGCAAAGTGAATACCATGGACTATCTAGTTATTTCATTACAATGGCACCTGTCAGGGGTTGGGACGTATTAGGCAGAAAGGGAACAGTCAGTGCTTGAAGCTGATGTGCTGGAAGCAGGCAAAAGAGCATCAGGTACTGTGCAGTGTTCCAGGTGTGCAGTAGTTAGTACCTGCCAAAAATGATTCAAGCAAGGACAACTGGTGAATCAGTGACAGAGTCATGGGCACCCAAGCCTCACTGATGCATGTGGGGAGTGAAGGCTAGCCCGTCTGGTCCAACCCCACAGAATAGCTACTGTGGTTTAAAAAGTGAATGTTGACTCTGATAGAAAGGGGTCAGAACACACAGCAGCATGAGGGACACATACTCAGTATTAGGCAGGTGGTGTTAATGTTATGGCTGATTGGTATAGGTGCTTCTAGACCAAAGAATTCTATTGTATCAATTACAGGAATGTATGTGCACTGCCACTGATAGTGGGAACGCTGAAGTGATGTAAGCTGGCTGACAGTTAGCATAGTGACGACATACACGAAGATGAAGGAGGCTGTGATTGGTGTGCTTCGACTCAACAAAATCACATATTTTACTTCACTGTCATTCCATTTGCCCATGTTTCTTCCCCATGTTTTAACACCAAGAGCCATTGTTTTTACATAGCTAATATTTCTCACTGATTGCTCAAAAACAGCGGCTGCAATCCCTGCACACTTTCATCTGGACCAATCACCAAGCACTTACTTTACTCATGGTTCCTCCATCAAGTCCTTCAAAACTACATTCTAAGAACTATAATCATCCTAAGTTTCCAAAGTGCAGGCACACAAAAAGAGGAACTTTCTCCACGTTTAATAAGAACTGATAAAGTTCCTCCAGTCTGAAAGCACCTATAGTTTCCCACCTAAAGGTACTAAAGATGTAGGTTAGTTCCTTGTTTTCTGACAATAAAATTATAATATGGGGTGAAGATCAATGGTAGATCTATTAAGAAGCCACATATTCAGGAGAGAACTGACAGAATGTTACAGCGTAATATCAAAGATTTGCACATTTTTAACATCTGTCTGCTTATTTCTCCGTTAACCCCACACATTTTTAATAATGAAATCTTTATAAACTGGGTATTTTTGTAGCACATACCAGGTTATTTTACATTGTTTTTGCTGTTTGCCATTATAGACGCATGTAAAAATGAATTTAGTGGGGTATGCTGATTGGGTGGTTTGGTATCACCCACTTAATGCATTTCAAGCATGAACTTCAGCTTGTTCTCTGCTCTCGAAGGAGCCGCAGCAGAGACTTCCTCACTCACCGAGTCTGATCTTAATATTTCACTATAGAACCTTTAATTCTGTTCTCCTTCCTCTGAGATCACTAATAGTGTTTCTTTAATGACAGTATGTTTAATTGGGCACACTTTCCAAAAGTATTCTACTAAATTATGAAGTAACAATTCTTTTTAAAATGTAATTTTTATTGAATCCTTACTTCTTTAGAACACATTTATACTATTTTTGTATGTATTTATACTGTTTTATTGAGCACTTTGAATATGAATTAACAATACTTATACATTGTTACATCCACACCTTATTATGTATAAATTATGTATAAAATATTTGACATTTTATTTACAGTTATATGTAAATGTTTGAACATCTCTGGTCAAATTATTTGGTTTGTTGATTATAAAACTATGTTCATTGCACATGTTTCACAATTAACAAACATAAATATGTCACTACATACAGTATGTAACAAGCAAATTTTAGAGCAAAGTTTCTGCATGTTTGATAAGTTTAACATACTGGAATTTTTTTTTACATAAAATATATGTGCCATTACTTTTTCACGGGTCATACTGTTGCAATATATTAAATTTATAAAAATGATTTTGCATTAAAATGTACTTATTTTCACTTAGAAAATCAACAAAACATCAGTTCAGACTTTAATCCTGCGTGAATCTTCCCTTCTTTTTTCTCCTTTCGACTGCAGGCTAAAAATACATGGGACACCTTTGCTACAGAATACTCTGCGTCATTCCTGGCTGGTCGTGAGTGGAGCAGACGCGGTGGAATGCAACAGAGTATGTGGGCAGTTGGAGCGTGGGCCGGGATGAGCTCAGTGCCGGGCACTGGTCAGGAGGGGCTGGGGCACTCACCGCGTGTGCGTAGCTGCTGTAGGTGCTGAAGGGCAGGGCGATGGCCGGGTTAAAGATGCCGAACTGGCCCACCATCTGCTGCATGCGCCGGATGGTGCGCTCCTTGTCCGTGTCAGCAAACTTGACCACCAGGCTGGACGAGGCGCCCTGAAGGGGAAGCAAAAGTGGCGTGTTATGTTTAACCTGATTTTCATAGTCCTGCAGAGCTTACCTGCGTTTCAGCAGAGCAGTTAGTGTCAAGTGATGCACAGAGAGTCTTAATGCTCCTCCATCATTCATCATATTTAACAGCTAGAGATAAATCGTCTAGTCTGAACCTTCCCAAGTACAAATGGTGGTAGACTGCGCATGACGTGTTACAACAAGTACATAGGAGGGTTCACAAACTGCTCAGTTCTAGCATTTCTGAATACAACTTCTGCTCAGTTTCTTTGGCTATTTGTTCAGCAATGACACTTCCAGATTCAACCACACACTTAAAACCTTGTAACCTTTCATGTTTCAAATGAATGTAGCTAAATCTGACCCTCCTACACATTTGAAGTCTTACCCCCGATAAGGCTTAACACCGCTTGTGAAAAGTCATACGGATTAGAAATGTGTGTAGCTGTGATTTGAGACTGACATGGCCACCACCAGACGTGCTCCAAGTCGGACCCCGCAGAGCCCGCTGCTAAGCCTGTCTCTTTCATTCTAGTCCACGTTACAATAGAGAAACACCTGCTGCACGAGCCTCTTACATTCATTACAAACCTTACAGCGATTCCACTTGACCTTTATCAGGTCACACTGGGCCTCTTTCTGCTCTCCCACCCAAAAATGAGACCAGAAGGGTCTTAATGGCACCGTCTTCATTCAAACTTTCTCAAACTCACTGCCATTGCCAAATCAACATGTTCAAGGGCAGATTCTGGAACATATTCAGTTATTAGTAAAAGTAATAAGGTCTTTTGAACTGACTGAAAGGGGCTCTGGCCAAAACAAATGTTAAGTGTTGTAAACATATCTACTCACCTTCTACACCCTCTACAGCACAGTCATCCCATTTTAAACTAGAAAAAGCTTCTTTTGACGATGTATCTTGAAGGTGGGAGGAGCTACCATGTTTTGGGGTGGAAAATTGAGGCAGGCTGTTTTGAAATGTCTTTATTGTTTTTGGTTGGTGATTAGTATCAAAGGAAGCTAAGAACCTGAATATCTTACTGTAGTTGCAGAAGTGTGACAAAAACGTTACTCAAACTACAGAAATGACATGTCAGATGAGAATCAAGTGTCAGAGCCCTTAATGAGCAAGTCAGGTGCTACAGAGGCAAGAAAATACTCCCTACGCTGAAGGAAGAAACCTTGGGAGGAACCAAGACTTAGAAGGAGAACCCATCCTCCTCTGGTCGACACCAGATAACAATGAAACATAAAAAGACAAAAAAAAACTTTTTCAGTTTATAAATGTGGCATTAGCTTAGGTCTATAACCTTCATGGATAATGGTGGGCAGCAAATGAAGCTTGTGGAGGTGGTCTTATAAGAATCTCGCAATAAGCAGCGACGATTACTATAGTTTAATACAGGTAATTAGCAATAGAGGATCATTGTATATTATTAATGTATATTATAGATGTAACAAAAGAAAGAAAACGATACATTTTTTTCGAGATGTAGTTCTAGTCTAGCACTATTCTAGGACAGGTGATAAAGAAGCCCCAATGATGGGTGATCTGAACATCAAAAGCATAGCAAAGCTAATAATAATAAATAAATAAATAAACTTAAAATAAAATTATGTCATTTCAAAGCAATACCTCCAATTTTTCCCTATCATCTACATATTTTCCCTATATTTGGTTATTCATTGCTTGCCATTGCATTGTTTTTGTTAATAAGACTTTGTCAATCAATTCCTACATTTCAACTTGAATAATAATTATAAATATTGAATAAATGATCAAATATACCTTTTTCTGTCTACTTTACACTATTTACATCCTCACTGTTTAGCTTATTGTACATAACATGACAAGAATGTTTAACATGATGTTCTGAATGTTACTGAACATAATATACATATCACTGGTTCAACCAGTGGCAGCACTTCCCAGTCCCAGCCCTAGTGCCCCACCCTGTGCACACGTCTGTGCTCGTCTCATCTTCCACACCAGATTTAACTCATTAACTAATTAATAAGCTTTGTGGGTTGGGTCAGGTATGTAGAACAGGATGAACTCGAAATGTGCAGAGTATGAGGGTCCCCAGGATTGGGATCGGGAAGCCCTGCTTTATTGCATTGCCTGAGGTAATCGAATGTATTCCTGTCTGTACCTGATCCCAATAGAGAGGGTGAAATTTGGCAGTGATCTGGCAGAAAGACATCAGTTGAGATAAGCCTCTCACTGAGATTGATCAGAGTCTGTCAATAGCCACTGGGGTGAGGGGGAACGTTGAGGGGGAACTGTGGTTGGCTCCAGAGCATGGCACTGGGTGTGTATGTGTGTAGTAAACTGGCAGTAACCAAATCTGGAATCATCTTCTCTTTGTGCATTTGACACAGATAAACTGAATGTGACAGGCCAAAAATGGATCCCAGATCCTCAATTCCTTCCTTTTTCCCAGAGTAAATCCACAGAAGAGGCTGAGGACATGCAGAACACGTGTCTCTTTGTGGTTCGGAACCTTTCTCTCCAGGCCCCATGCCTCGCTTACTGTATATGTGCAAGCTCTGTAGGGTGGATATAACAGATCAGCCCTCTGTGCTGAATGCTAAGTTTCTTCTGCCGTAGAATATAATTCTCAGGTGACAGTACATTGTTTAAAGGGCCTATACAATAGAAATGCTATATACTTGTATCAAGCAAAAAAGCTTGATGCACTATGTAAAAAGAGTCATGCGCTGTATGTGTAAATCACAGTTGTGACATCACAAGCTCCAAGCTCAAAGCTCCACACTGAAGATTCACACTGAAGTAATATGGAGTATTGTTACCACAAAGAATTGATTTTACTGACAAGAAATGTACATTTATTCATTTGGCTGACGCTTTTATCCAAAGCGACTTCCAAGACGTGGAGCAGAGTAGTGGGTACCTCAGTAGTGCCTGAGCCGGGACTTGAACCTGCAACCTTCAGGTCCCCATCGCAATGTCCTAACCACTAGGCCACCACAGCCCCTAAATGTGATCAAACACTGTGTTTTTACGACCTATCAAGAAGCAACTATTGCAGCTTTGAGTAAGCTTTACAGTTTAGACTTTTTCTATCTCCTCTGGGTAGGGAGAATAATTAGCATAGCTAGCACTGTCAGGGCATGTGTCAACTGTATGATTAAACAGTAGTAGCCTCTAAAAAATGGAAATCTATGATGTTAGAATTTAAATGTTTTATTTTATTGCAATGACACCCTCCAGAGCATGGATTTTACAGAACAGACCCTGATTAGGATAAGTAACTTTTTCCATATGGCACATTACACATTCTGGCGATAATGCTATGATAATTATTAACAAACTATATATTTTGCAGGCCTTGCTCTAGCTTAAGCTCCCTTCACAGTCTTTGCACTCCTGTTCTCTCCAGGCCAGCGTAAGGCTGCACGTCAGTACAAGGCCTTATCTTGTGTCGCTCCAATTTTTATCACAAAACCTGTTAAAATGATTGCTGGGTGTAACTCCAGGGGAGTCTGTCAGAGAGTAGGACTGGAATACCAAACCGCAGCTCATTCCACTCATATTCAACCAATGAGGCGTTTTAAAAGCCGGTCAGGGCCTGACTGTTGAAGTAATGAGAAATGGAGTAGGCCTATCAGATCAGTCCTCCATGCTGAATGCTAAGCTTCTTTTGCTGTTGAATTTATTCTGCAGGTATTAAACTCTCTACAAGTTATATGACTTTGTTTTACAGTTTTAAAAGACTCATATCATGGAAATAATTTTCTGTTTTTGCAATAACACATAAAGACTATATATGGACTATATATGATATATATGAACACTCATTAACCTTTCAGCAGTTCACACACTGAAAGGATAAGGAGTGTTACTGCCGACAGTGGGTAGCTGACTTGTTCCTGGCATTTAAGCAACGATATCTAAAGCCAAAGCATCCAGAGTGCTTTGGTTTTGAATTTTTTTTTTTGAACAAGCCAATCAGGACAAAGGTCATTTACACATACACCAATCAGCGATCGCTTTCTAATGTGATTATAAATATTCAGATGTATGTATTTTGAAAAAAATACTAAAGCTGATATTTTTAACATTATGGTAATGATATAAGCCTGCCATCATGGCTACTTTAATCAGCCTGAGAGTTTGGAAAGGCATCATCTGAACCCTCTAAGGTGGCAAGCGTGAAGGATGCATCCACTGTTAAAAAAAGAGGGGGGGCGGGGCTTCTTTGGAGCAATGCCATAGAGGAAGCAGTTTCCACTGTGTGTTTCTTTATAGAACCATTTTCTATATGGGTTCTGATATATGAAGAATCCTGTTTTACTCTTACTGTCATTATTTCCATCTTATTCTACCGGCAGATTACTTTGACTACTTTCACTAGACAATAACAGTTTCTTACTAGACTCAAAACAAGTAGAAAGCATCTAAAATTAATCCAAATCTTATGATATTCTCAGAACGATCTAAAAGTATTCGATACTTCACCCGAATTAAAGATGATTTCACTTTCCATGATCCTTATTTTTTCCAGTGTAGCACCAAAAATTCAAGACAAGAACCATTAAGGAACCTTCATGTCTAAGAGTGTGTAATGTCCTGTTTGTGCACTTCTAGTCTTGATACAACAGAGCTGATAGTGTTTGCAAGTTCTTTTTTCCCTTAATGTTTGCTGTCTCCCAGCAGGGATAACACATTAATATAAGAGCTGGTGAGAGAGTGAGAGTGAGAGAGAGAGAGAGAGAGAGAGAGAGAGAGAGAGAGAGAAAAGAGGGGTGGGCGAACTATGAAGTGAAACTCTCATTAAATTTTAAGCCGTCGAGCGGCTGGGAGAATTCCCACCAGCCGTGGCGGACCTGAAAAAACTGATTCAGGAGAGAAACAGTGAGAATAAAATGTGCAGTTGTTTCGACAGAGGGGGAAAGGAGGGAAGAAGGGTCTTGGAATCAAAGGGAGGAGAGGGGCTTTATGGGACAGCCCTCTGCAAGGGCACCCTGGTCCTTTTTCTAGCCCGTGAGCTGACCGAGGGATGTAAAGGAGCTAACTAAGCCGTATATTTGACACTCCTCCAACTCCACACATCTGTCTCTGTGCCTTTGCTGCAAGGCAATAAGGCCGGATTATCCCGCGCTTGCTGCTGTCCACTTACATAACCACTGCTGTCCCATAAAAAAAGAAATGGTCTGCAGGGTCGTCTCTTGAGCACCACAGCAACGTTTGTGTCACTTGTGATATGATCTTAGTGCGTGTTGGTCACTTTTCTCCACTGATGAGACTGAAAAGTTTTAAAAGACAATAAAAAATGCTAACAGCTAATAAAAGACTATAGTGCTATAGTACTAAGACTATATTAGCTAGTGTAATATTATGCAACACATATTTGATAAACTTTGCTTGTCTTTACCTTGACGTGATGTATGAAATTGCATATTCTTGTGCTTACGTAGTTTGTACTAACATAGGTGCATTTTTACCTGCTGTTATCTTGTAGATCAGTGTATTTTTCATTATTTGTTATATTTTACAATATGTAACACACTCCTTGGGTCTTAAAAGGTCCATTCTCCCCTTAGAAGTGTTAATAAAGCACTGACTTTATATATATATGATTTTTAAATGAAGCTCACTTAAATAAAAGGAAAAGCTGAAAGGCCCAAAGCCTACATTTTTGTTGCATTTTACTTAAGTGAAAGTGAAGTGAAAGGGACTATTTGTCATTGTGAACCCACTCAAGCACCACAACGAAATGTGACCTCTGCATTTAACCCATCACACGTGCACACGTGGAGCAGCGGGCAGCTATCCGTAGCACTCGGGGAGCAGTGCACATCCACTGCCCGCACTTCCAGATCTGCTTATGACATTTGTTTGAGTTTATAAACCAGGATGAATTCATATTCATGGTGGGCATTGCTGGCTTAGTCTTTAGAAGCTTGTGAACTGAAGATCGAAGGTTAAAGTCCAGGCCCAGGTCCCTTGAGCAAGGTATTGTCCCACTACACTGCTTCCCAGGCGCTGTTGATAGCTGTAACCTTTTCTTGAATGGCCGCCAGCATGAGACATCACTACCCACCCTATATTCCTTAGTATGAAACACACTGTTTTTTGTTCCCTTGCCTTTAGGACTGAAATATGTAAATTTTGTTCTGTCAGGATGCCCTACACTGTGTTTTGTTAAAAAAAAAAAAGGAGCCAGGACTGAAAGGTATAACTTCTCTATGAGTGGGAGGAGCTTGTGTAAATGTGTTGGTTTTGGTGACATCACAAAAAGGCTGTCAATACAGGCTGTTTTTCCAGCTCGGTTTCTTTCGGTGGATCATACAGAACACTGGGCACTAACCCTGGTCCTGGAGATCTACCACCCGGTGAAGTACAGTTTCAACCTCAATCTGCAACACCTGCTTCAGCTAATTAACCCCCTCAGAAGTCCTTGATTGGTTGGATCAGATGCATTTGTTCCAGGTAAGGGGAGGACAGCATGATAGATGAAGGTAGGAGCTAAAAGCAGGTCTCCAGGAGGAGGGTTGCTGACCATTGACGTAGAGTCACTGGAATGTTTTGACGCTTTAACCATGTTTATATGCTCCTCTTTTCGTATACATTGGTTTTTTCCATGGCTCTTTAACCTTAGTGGGTAAATTAGTTTGTAAGAAAGAAAAGGCCATTCTTTATGGAAAAGCCATCATTTTGCCATGTGATTGTAAAAGAAAAAAAGAAGAAGCAGAAGAGCAGGATCAGATAAAGAACATAATCAGTGTTGTAAATGTAATTAAATTTGAATTTTAAAAAATAAATTAATTAATCAAATTAATCAAAGTTTAAATTGTAGAGCAAAATTAATAACTATTGACCTCTAAATATGAAATAAGTGTATTATTACTATCGTTATCATTATTATTATTATAAATTCATCTGTTTAATTAGGACATTTAGGGGGTGGGGGTGGGGGGGTGGGTGGTTGTGGTGCACGTCACTGTTTTCTAAACCATCATATCCCAGCTGTGTGTAAACGTCCTTTCCACCATCAAAACCTTCGGCCAGCCATTGTGTTAAAACCGGTCTTCATATACAGCGGTGCTGTTACTAAGAAATGAAAATCCAACCTGACCCAGCAGCATTCCTCCTCGGGCAGGCGCACGAGCGCCGCAGCACAGCCGATCTTAATATCAGATAGCTTCTGCAGTTTCATTTCGGTGCCTGTATTTGTTAAGATAGGGGGCCAATCCCTAACGCGTGTACTCAGTTGAAATTGAGGGGTCAGAGTGACGTGACCCCGACCTTCTCTGAGTGTAATTCCGTCCCAGGACGTCCGCTGTACAAGGCCCTTCCAGAAGTCTGCCAATTTGCTTTACAGCTCAAGGGTGTAAATTTTTAATTGTGCCACGTCCGAGGCGTGAGAGGGTGTGGGGGGTGGGGGGTGACGAGGGGGGTTGGAGGAGACACACAGGGGGCACACGTGCCTGGAATAGAGATACTGCTCGGAGCAGGATTCTGACCTGACCCGTCATTACTGTTTCACAGGCCCACAAACACATGCACTCACGCACACAGACATGCTCGGCTCTAAACATGCACACAGTAGGGGTGTAAATCTTTGCCCTCACACTGATTTGATGCAATTTGGATTTTTTTTTTTTATTAAACGACTGAATGCGTTATTTCAGTGCAGCACAGTCATTTTTCGTTGCACACACACTGTAAAAAGCGGAAGAATTTTATTAAGAAAATGAGTGCATATTGCACGGAATATTGTTCTAAATCGCTTAAAACACACACACACACACACACACACATACACAGGTTCAGTTACAGTCACATATAGTCAAAAATACATTCTGAGCATGTTTCTCGAGCTGGAAAATCAGATCAGTGTGTGTGCATTCTGACCTACACTGTGGAAGTTGTGACAGTGAGGGGGGCGGCGGGTGCAGATGGGAGGGTGTGTTCATTGCATGAATATAATGCATAGAGAGAGGGGCTGTGCTATGCCAGAGGGAAGTAACCTCTGCCTAAGAGGATAGTGCCTCTGTGAGTTAGTGTGTTTGCATTCAAAACACTTCAGCATCAAGTTGCTAAGCCCACCTGCAGACTAACCCTGCGTGCGGGGGTTCTCTCTTTGGGTTCATCTTCTAAAAGCAAATATCACAGACCAAAAACAAAACATTGGGCAAATGTTCATATCACAACCTAATGTACTGTATGTAGACCTCCTCAGACCTAGCACACACGTTCACAACCTGACTGAGAGCACCATCTGATTGATTGAGAAGTCTGTAGCTCATACGGTATTTGCTAATAACAGCAATTATTTTTTCTATTATTGGCTCATTTCACTGAGCACTGAAGGCTAAGTAAAGACTCACGTTGCACTGCATCTAACCACGAGTCATTTTCTCCTTTAGCACATGCTAAAATGGAAAATGGGCACATAAGATTACTTCTAAAAGCTAATATATGACCTCCTGCTCAAACAGTTAGCTTCAAAAGGAGAGTGTGACAGCAGACCTACATCACATTTCCAACATTACCGCTAAGCAGGCTCGTTGGTCAGCAGACATCATGGTGGGAAAATGGAGCTAGAAATGAACAGAACACTATACTGGCAGGCATGGGGGCCTTTACAGACCATCTGGAACAAACCCACAGTCAGGATCCTCAGGTCTATGCTGTTCTATGGTCAGATACCTCTTTCTTCATGTCTTTAATGATAAGAACAGATTCCAAATCAGTATTTGTACCTTTAAACACAAGCTGTGATCTTATACATATGACTAGGAAATAACTACCTGAAGTTTTGGAAAAAATCGCTGACTTTAATATTACCTCTGCCATTTTATTAGCAACTTAGCTAATGTTAGCACTAGTTTAGGTAGTGTTATAGTTGTCTCGACAGTGACTTTCCATGGTGACGTTTTTTTTATTATTATGATTTTATTATAATGATTTTTCATTTGTTCATTTCATCTTAAATTAAGTTAATAGTTTTTGTTTTTTTATTTATTTTGTTTTAGTTTTCATTTGTAGTATTATGATATATCAAATGATATTTCCAAATTAAGCAATTTCTTCTGTATGTAGATGTTTTTGAATAATAGTGGACTAGTTTCAGTTGGTTCAGCTCAAAGACATCGCCACTACATATTCAAAAAGATCATGAGTATCCTTAGTATTTAGGGCTTGATACACAAGGGAATATTTCTAGATCATCTTTAATACTCTAAGCACATGAAAATCAAGTTTCTAATGTAACTGAAAACAAGTCCCATGAAGATATGAAGGTTTTCAGTGGACATTATAATTCTGACTTTGACGTTGCCTTTTTGAAAACTGATGTTTTTATTTTTACAGTAAAGAAGTACATTTTACACTGCTAGACTTTTTGATTTTGCTTTTTGATAAAGATAATAACCATAGAAAGATATGAAATGATCATTGGCTGAGGGTGATTAAAAATGATTGACTAGGGTTGAGAAGTTCTTGGGAGGCTTGACTTGGGAGGCTTGGCAGTTGGGGGGTCAATGGAAAATTTTGTTTTTCAAACAGGAAGCACTAACCTTGCCTTGCCAAAGGTGCTAGTCCTGTAGCACCTAACGCCCCACATGCATGTGCCTGCTCATCAAGCTCATCAAGCTCATAAACTACTCTTATGTAATCAGTTGGGATGATCACTCATAAAGGGTAATCAATTCAAAATGACTAATTACTAGTAAAGGCACTGATTTACTCATTACTTCCAGAGAAAAAGAAATCACACTACTCATTACTTCTGAATTACTCTCAAACATTCACAACTCTTTATGAGCTGTAGAGTTCAAAAGAAAAATCAAAGGTCTCTACATGTAGGAAGAAGTAGCTAATCGCAGTACACACAATTGAAAAGCGTGTTAACATCCAGCTCTGAAGACAGACAGACATGATGCTTGAAATGAACAGCTGATACTATATAAACACACAGAAACTAGGAGAAATACAGCCTTAATGTATATCTTACTGTAGAGAATGTAGAGCATGGCTGGTCTAGCTAACATCGCGCAGGATTTTTTTGTGCATAAATTTCTTATTAGCAGGATTATGGTTCAACAGTGAAAGTCTGCACTCAAGCCGCACTAATCATACCCACAATCCAAATCACAGATCACAAGAATTTAAACTGCAATGTGTTTTTTTACTGTAACACACAATAAATACTGAACACAAGTGAAATTCTCTTGCTCAGACTGCAATTCCTTCTGACTTGGGACCGATGCCTCTGAGTGACCAGAAGCTAGGAGGACCTGGGAAGTTTAAGGGTTAATGACCTTTCTTGTTCATGCCACCCTGTGAGAGTGTTTTCCCCACTCTGTGTCATGAAGAAGCTCCCTGACTCGGGGTAAAAACTTCCCCTAAAGGGCAGGAGCAGACCGGGGTCAGACGGTCAGTCACCTCAGCCTGCACCTCCGGGCATCAGGGTACACAGTGTGATGAGGGAATATATAATGAATTTAGTCAACGAGAATGCCATATGCGTGTTCACTTCAGCCTCTGGATGCTTCCCCCACCCCTGCCCCCCCCCCCCCTCTCTCTCCCTCTCTCTCCATCACTCTTTCTCTGCCCTCCTGCTTATACGGCAATGAATAATTCACCAGCCGATTTGGTGAAAGGTGAGGTAAACAAGTCTATTGCCTAATATCCCGGGAGGATGGAGAGAGGAGGGTATGCATGCGCGTGTATGAGTGTGTGTGTGTGTGTGTGTGCAAGAGAGAGGCCGAGAGAGAGTGAGAGAGAGAAAGAGAGAGAAAGACAGAGAGAGAGAGAGAGAGAGAGAGAGAGAGAGAAAGAGAGAAAGAGAGAGAGAGAGAGAGAGAGAGAGAGAGAGA